>BOPP01000040.1:4205271-4231789 GCA_017312745.1 Gryllus bimaculatus | reverse complement strand
GGTGGCCGCGCGGTGTCGCCCTTGTAACCTGTAGACACCGCGCGGCGCCGCTCGCGCTAAAGAGGAAGGAATTGTAATGCGCTCTGGAAGTTGGAGACCTTCCACGCCTCCGGGTTCACGGGCCGCGCCCGCGGTAGACGCATGCTGAGGGAAGTTCGTTATAAAGGAAACACTTGGACACTGCTTACATTGAACACCGCACGTCGAATTTATTTTCAGTTTCTGGGGGAAAGATGCTACGCAACAAGGTTTCTATTTCATTACTTATCAGTGAGTGTCGTGCAGGGTTTTTGTTAACTGAACTGAACGAAATATCTCAATGAAAAATAATTCGTAGAGTGAGTGTACTGACTGCACTTTTATGCTACAAACTTAGAGAGTAGTTATTTATATTGCGAGTGATGAAAATGTTAGTTTTCTTTGCGAGTACGAACTGTTGCGAAAACACGCAAATAAGCCGATTGGCAGGCAATCTTACTACCAAAATAAAATTACTTATGACACGTATGTTATACACTATTTTTTAGACACCCATACTGACGTACATTATACTTTGTTTGAAGTATACAAGTCTGTAAATGAGAAGCATGATACGTTAAGGTCAGGTTTGCACTGTTCAGACGGAATTTTTTTTTATTCTTGTTCCATGATAAATCCGTTTAAACGGTAACCACTTTTAGCACTAGTGCTAAAATTTACCTTTTAGCACGCTACCGCTGCCCTAAGAGTAACCGCTTTCTAGTAGTAGCTGTCTAAAAAATTATCAGAAATACAATATTGACATCTACGACACCAAAAAGAATATTTTTAACTTTTAATTGTGACCTTAAAAAATGACACATTTAAAAACCCACTTTTTTATTACCAATATGCTTTTAATGTCAGCGAAAAAGTACTAAATATTTACAACGAATTTTTTGCGTCTAGTCGCGTTAAATAAAATTGCGTATTTGGCATATACTCGCGTTAAATTCAAGTAATTAAGAGCGGGAAGCAGGTCTATACGTTGCGTACAACTTGGCAAAATAGGTCATAGTCTTGATGATTTTTTTTTGTTCCGAATATGACGTATAATACGTTTACACTATTTGAAACTGTTTTTATTTACAATATTTTTAGCTTCCCAAACAATATGTTACAGGATTAATACAACTAATTTAAATTTGTTTAAGAATACCTATACATATAACTCTTCACAAACAGTTCCGGATTCTTGCTTTTTTAGGTAGTGTAAATTTGTATCCATATTTATCTTAATTGTTTAAATAGCACTTCTCACGATTACGGCCGTGTACATATCATACTCTCAAGTGTATTGGTTTCATTTTACATTCATTGAAAGTTATCACTATAGAGTATAGACAGCATATGTTTATATTGTAGTAGTCAAAATATTGACTACTACGATAGAAAACATTCATATATTTACAGACAAAATGAATGGAATAAGTGTAGTTTTGAAAATTAAGACACCATTTTTCATTTTATTTCTTACTATGTGTTCATGAAGTTTAACGTGCCACGTGCTCTCTTTTAATGACTTTCTAAAAATACTTAAAAACGAATAATACGCAGTAAATATCTAGTCTTCACAGGTAAAAAATATAGATCTGTATACTTAAAAATATAATTTCTAAAGAGCTTCTTTTAAGCATTTTACAAGGTAAACATTTTGTACATCGTCTCAAAAATGAGTAATTTGAAAGTGAGAAAACGTAGCCATCTTTTTAAACTTAAGAGGTTTACTTTTTCGTGGACACTTCTTTTAATACGTTAGATGCTGAAAGATCAGTAAAAAGCAAATCCACCTCATTAACACAGAGTTCTGAAACAGTAAAGGCAAACAACATTTTGTATACTTGGATATAATATGATTGTTGAATCAACTTTCAACACGGAACAATTTACTAATGCCATGCCTTTTTGCCAATGCTCATTGCTTCTTCTAACATTTCTCATACGTTCGTTGTTTTGTTGGAGACAATATACTCTACTCAAAGAACTTTTGAAATGACTGACTAAAAATGATTAATTAATTAATGTATTTATGAAGATTTACGGCAATATCCATTAAATTGATGTTAAGATTTTTCGCGACCATAACAGAATATTATTCATTTTTTTACAGAAACACAAAATACGCGAAGAAAATTGTTTTTACGACAGGCGTAAAAAAATAATAATTCGTATAAAGTAGTTACTTCAAACATTTACTCTTCATGTGTGTTTTATACTTTTGTTAGAAAAAACGGAATTAAAACCGCTGAGAGCTTCCCCGGCGCTGCTGTAGCTTCGCAAGAGCTAAACCCCTCCCCGCACTAAGCCGTTGAGAACATCTCACCGCGGGGGCCCGTCCGGCGACAGCCGGGCGACCGCACCCTCTATAGACGGGATATAAATACAAGCGGGCGTGCCGAAGGGCGAAGTACCCCGCTTTCGCCCCTTGTCTGCTCGCACCCCATCCCCCTGTCCCTCCCGGCTTCCACTCCATCACCTTACCTATACTCACCCTTCCGTCTCTGTTCTTCCCCTCTTATTCCCACCAATTTCCCTCGCTAGACCCACCTTTTCCCTCTTCCTTCTGTCTCGTCCCTCCTCGCACGTCACTGCCTCTCTTTTGTCTCCCCCACCCGTTTCTCTCCACACCCACAACCACCCCTCCATCTCTCTACTTCCCATTCTCTTTCCCTCTCTCCTCTCTCCTGTAGACCCCATCTTCTCCCTCCCTCTCCATCTCCGCCGTTCTTTCCTCCCCCGCCCCTTTCTCCACGCCCCAAAATCTGTGGAGAAAAGCACCTGGTGGCCATTTTTTCCCCGGAGCGCGAGCGCGCGAGGCTGGCACGCCTCGCCACGCCGCGGCGGGCGCTCGAGGCGATCCTGGCGGGCGACGTCAGATTTATGAAACAGGACGTCACGTCACGCAGAGCCTCCGCGCACGAGACGTCCGCAGCTGAGGCGCACCCGCCCCGCCCCTCCGCGCTCCACCCCGCCCCGCTCGCCGGCGGCGCCGTCTTACCTGCCCTTTACATAACGGCTTAGGCGAGACAGCGCCGCCGCAGCCGCCCCCGTCGCCCCCCCCGACTGGCCGCGTTTGGGGCTGAGGGGATGCCGTTGCGCTGGCGTAGGAGGGAGGGGGAGGCCACGTGGATGCCGGCGGATGGTTTACGGGAGTTGTTACGTCATTGACATCGAAATGCCTACCGCAGAAGAAACGTTCCTGTTGAAAACATATTAAAACATTTGAAGAGATGCATAGAAGAGATGCATTTGAAGAGAGCAGTGTTTTAATGCCATTAAATAATTCTTTAAGCACGATTTGTTATGAAACATTTTTTTCTGGACAATACCTTTGCAAATAAGCACTTTTCGAAAGTATTTCTATCTGATGAAATGCATCTATGATTTAAAACACATTTCTTATTTTAAAAGGCATACTTAGTATAATCTGAAATCCACTTTTTCATAATCGAAGTAAAATCGGTTATAAGTTACATTAAAATCATGTTTTATCTATTTGTTTTAAATACAAATACTTTTTTAACGCCTAGCATTTTAATTATAAAACATCGAATCAATGTAAATGTGAAAATAATAATGTATGATCCTATTTAAAACACGGACTTTTCTTCCTTCTTTCCCTTAATTTAAAAACCGATATCCCAACTAGTCCCTGATTATTTAATCAGAGCTATTATCAAAATTGGGGTGATGGAGCGGCAACGCAGGAGCGGATGTACTAGAGCGCAGTAGTGCTGTGAGAGGATCGCGAAAGTCCGTGTCCGAGTTGGCAGGAAGCTGACGGGAAATGGAGGATCCGCCGAAAATCTTTGCGAGGCGCCTCGTTTTCGGCGAAAAGCCCCTGGACGGTGAGAGTCCAACATGTGTCCGAAGAACGACGGAGATTCGTGACCCCGTTTGAAGAAAACTCGCACAGCGCTTCCTTTGTTCATTTACACTATCAGGATAACACCACAAAGTTATGACAAATTTAAACCTGGAATTTTGGACGAAAATGACTCACGTATTCTAATCCTTTGCCGCATAATATTAAACCAGATTTCAAATCAAACGACTTCAAAACATTCTATGAACAAAATGGCATACAGTAGTTCTTTTTGCATTTTTGCGTAGTCATCTTTATTAGACACCTCCAAGTTTTCAAAGTACTTCCCCCTAAAATTTGTGCAGTCAGATAGAACCATCTCAATCTGAGGCTAAAATGTATCAATACGTTTGATGCCATAATAAATCCAATTGAATGAACTAGTGTACCATTTTCACATTATATTTCATTACCTGCTAAACCAAATTGCTTCTAAACAATACTGCTAAACCAAATTGGTTCTAAAGTCTGCGTCTATTAATTTTCTTCACTAGGTCGCTGATACACATTTTCACAGAAATTCAGTTACTAGTTAATTTTTCTGTGTTTATTCTTATAATTTATATTATATATATACATTAAAAGAAATAATCTTGATGCATTAAAAATATTGAAAACAATTTCTACTACTTTGGTAATATAATCTACCAGAATGAACTCAATTTAATATCATAGAAGAGATCGCACTTCTAGAACTTTAAATTCTATGAACACTACACGTGAATCAATTCTTCGAAATCGAACTAAGCTTTAAACAACACAATCAACCTTAAAACCTTTCGACAAACGCCACACCCACAAATAAGTTCCAATAATTTTAAATAATTTATTTTCCCCCCTTTCTCCTTGTTTATCCAACTGCCTGACCGTGAACTGTAACGGGACAGAGATGGCAATGAACTCACGAAACCTCAGCTTAAGAATGAAGTGAGTAGTAATGTTAAACTCCCTGATCCTGACGAAAAACTCAGCTGAAAACTGTTTAGAACGATTCTTGAAAATCCCATTTGTCTTTAAACAACGCAGTCAACCTTTAGACGTATCGGAGATTGCCACTCCCACAGTTAAGTTCCATTTTCTTCCCGAACTTCCTTTCCCCTTATTTATCAAACTGCTTGACCCTGCACAGTAACGGTACATAGTGGTCAATAATCTCACGAAACCTCAACCTGAGAATATTGAAAACAATTAATCCAAGGCCTACTTCACTCCACTCCCACAAAGAAGTTGTATATAAATTATCATTTTTATCTTTACTTTCATTAATAACTTTAAAAATATTTCTGATTTTTCAGTGTCACCCCAAAACAAGTTCCACAAGAACAAAAATCTTGTTTCTGGAACTGTCTGACCCTCCATTGTAACGGGACAGAGAGGGCAATGAACACACGACACCACAACTTAAGAACGTTGAGACCAATTCGTCAGAAGCCCACTTCGCTTTAAACAACGCACTCAATCACCCGGCGTTTCGGCGACGGCTCCTCCTGCAAACAAACGCATTTTTGCATGAATACCACCATCCGCCGCGTTCACCACCACTTTGCCACACCCGCAGCGGCCCTCGCGTACGCGTTATTTCCCCATTACACCGATGCCTGTTATTTTTCACAATAACAGTGTTTTCCCTGTGCTCCGCGCATGTGAGAAAGCAAATACCAAGGAGGCGGTGCAGCGACGAACAATTCATTCAGGGTTTCTCTCGCACGGTTCCGCAGTGTTTGTTTTTCCAGCCCGCGTTGTACACAAGCGGAGCGTTCCCATCACGGCAAAACGCCCGCTCGATTTGTGGACGACATCAACAAACACCGGCGGTGGCGGGACTGGAGAGAATGGCGGGAGTGACCGGGTGAGGCAGGGACGGCGGGGGCGGAGGTGGAGGCAAGTCGTAGTAATTGGAAGTCACACGGAGGAGTGAGCAAGAGAAGAACGCCGCGCGGGATATTCACGTGCCTGATGAGCGGTTATGACTCCCTTCGTTTGAACACTTTCGCCGGGGAGGAGTAGTTTTTCTTGGTTGACTCGTTTCCAGTTTGTTTGATGATCGTTGTTAGGTGAAAGCGTCTGAGTGGTGTCAGGAGAAAGAAATCTGACAAAATCATTCAGTGTTTTAACCTACTTCTTCGTGGAAAAAGCCTTTTGCTTTGTATTAACTGAATTATCAATGATAATAGGCTGTAATAGTTTTTGTACAGGAAGCATTTTAATTTCTTATACTCTCGTTACATTAGAAAATAGTTTTGTTTTATGTTCCTCATTTTAATATAAATGAAGAAAACCAAGAAATTGTTACCACATTTTATCGAAACTTAATTTTTCTGAAATGATATTTTTATTTTTTGAACATATTTTTGTGAAAAATAACGTTCGTTTACCAGCAGTTATTTAATTAAGTATGATATCTATGTGTTGAAGAATTACGAACAGTTTTACGAAAGTGACTTCACAGCATTTATGTCTCAGAATAGTTGTGTGCGCCGCACATTGTATGCGTACAATTCTGCCAACGTTCAGAGAGTTTTGATTATAAATTAGGTTGTCCCGTTCCTTCGAATTTTCTTTTCCTACATCTATGAATCAATCGATTCTGCGGCAAGTAATAAATATCTTATTAGTTAAAATAATATTAATAAATAACAAAATTATTATTATTATTATTATTATTATTATTATTATTATTATTATTATTATTATTATTATCTTTATTACTATCGTTATTAATTTTATTATATTACCAATAGTTTATACGTGCTCTCGTCTTCAACACGCAATAAAAAACTTCACGTGCGACCCACTCCGCCGCGAAAGTCGTTCGTTCGTATCGATACCTGCGCAGTAGGAGGTGGCGATTAAGAATACAGGGATATGGCCAAGGCGCCTCTCCCATGTTTTACGCTTCTTTTACGATCCTCCCCGCGCGTGTCCATGCGTCGCGGGAGGGAGAGATGATAGACGGTGCGAGGACCGGGACGGGGAGCTGAGACGAACGTGCGAGCGAGGAGAGGAAGGCCCAGGAGCGATCGACTTAAGCAGGGGTTCCCAACGAGGACGGTTCATTGATTATTTCATGTTTCCGAGTGTTTCGTATGCTAAGGTCATTGAACGTGTAAGTGTAGTGCATGTTTTTATGACGCGAACTGGAGAAGTTCTTCCCCTACGTGATGGAGATCCGTTGCCTACCTACTCGCCGGCTTGCGTGGTTTTTCCTATCGAGGTGTCTCCCATCAGCGGGGAGCAGGGGCAACAGCCGAACAGTCCTAGCAAGTTCCTAGCTCCAAACGTATGTCCCGACGTGTGTGGTGATGGGGTAGAGCATGTACTAAGTGTGTTTTTGTACGTATGGGATGAGGATAGGTGAAGGAAGGGAGTGAGGATAGGGGAAGGAAATATCGCGCGCAGCAAGTGGTTTGTTAGGATATAGGGCATTCGTCTAGTATTGACCGGAGAAACTAAGGGAAACTACCGATCAGAGCAAGCGGCCGCTAGAATTGCCCTCCAAACAGCGGTTAAAAACAACGTAGCTCTGTCTCAAAAATCTTCTGTCAGGACTCGAACCTTAATACTTCCCTGTCAGTGACTTTATTTAATGCCTTGACCCACATCAGCCTGTCCAACTGGGGCTAAAATTGGCCTCCTGGGGGTCAATGAAATTCTAGAGGTGAATGGTGTTTATTGGGTGTCGAGGGTCGAATATGCACCAGGCAATGATCGGTAAAATGATCAAGATTTCATTGATTATAAAACTAATTAAAGTTGATAATTCATTATTTTATAAAATGTTTCAAAACCTTCAATAATAAATCACAAATTTACTTGTTTTGGAATTTTACTTAATACCCATGAATGAAAATCGAATTTCTTATAACATAAGATGTGTTATTTTGTAGGTACAAACGTTTATATATTTCTGAAATTTAAAAAAATGATTATAGTATAAAATTAGTAAAACATGAATACAACAAATATTTTTGAAAATATTTTGCTAATAATATTTGTGATATTTTCTTCTTAATTTATGTGAAACTTCATTTCGAATCGTTTTTGTGGAACTATATGTTATGAATGTGTTGTTCGCTGCATATTACATAAAAATATCGAAAGCAGTCAATGATGCGAATCATTATTTCAAAAGTGACTCATGCAAGAAAAAAGGTTAGGAATCCCTGCGCTAGAGGGCCTTAAACACGTAAGTGCGATCGTCCTGCCCTCCATAGCGGCTCTCTGAAACCTTGAGCGACTTTGAAAACATAAAGGCGTGCAGCGATAATGGGTTAGTGGCATCCAGCACTCGCCCTACTGCCCCGCCCTTAACAACCAGAAGCACTTCGGCTAGCGGGGTCGACCTTCCCGCCTGACGTGTCTGGGTAAGTAGTTCCGTCGCGGAAATACTGGTGGAAAAATTATTTTGTAGCTATGTTTTTCAGTTTACCATGATTCTTATCCCACAAAAAATTATAATTTTTTTCCTCAAAATTGTCATCATCATCTCCTACTCATTATATTTTAATTACTTCGTTTCAGTCGTTAAAATAATAGGGTTGTCATTAATTAAAGTACCCTCTAACTGATACCTTCCAAGTAAAGCTTGCTTATTTTACGGACTCTGGTTTAAACAATGGTTTTAACATCTTAACTCAAAAGTGCATTGAGTATTATATGATGCTCAGTAATGTTTCGAAGTGTTCCACTAATGTCCCGAGTGAGCAGGAAAACAGTAAAATTCAATATTATCGACAGCCACAAATCGAGTCAAGGCTGTCGGCAAGCCACTTACTTTAGTGGCTCAAAGCTTACAGGTATAAGGAAAGAGGCTGAAGTGTCCTAGCGGACACACTACACAACTAGCACAAAGGACCCTAAACTGCTTTCCTAGGGTGGGTAAAATATTGAGCATAAATTGTATATACTAATAACAATGATATAATAAGTATTATGTTTCTTTATACATTTTTATTTCAGTTTTTTAGTTGTTGACCGCAGTGTAATGGGAAGGAATATGTCAGAGAGTTCAGTGCGCGTTCTTAAATACCATTGTTTGTAAATAGATTTGATGACCGATGACATTCAGACCATTTGCTTCTCATCCCCCGAATGTCAACCGTTGTGGTGATTTCACACTCGCTTGCATCTAGTGTAATTGCATTCACCTTATGTATATTCCACTATTCGCAAACTCCTAGTTCTTCTGGTTCATCGTGTCAGCTCCTCCAGTACTGAGTGCGTTGTCGATTAGGCGACGGACTGTGTGCTGTGTGCGTTCTCTTCGCTACGACCTCTGCTTCAAAATATCCTCACGTTCATGGTCTCTCCTTGCAATGTACTCACATGTGGGTCGAGGGAGGATAGTTAACGCTGCACGGCGGGTTCCTCGAAAAGTCCCCGTTTGTAGCAAATTTTGGCACTGTGCTTCACGTCTCTGAAATATGTCAGCTCGTAAATTGTTTGGTGACTGCTACTAACATTCAACCCATGCGGCGGCGATGATGCAACAGTTAGCGTGTTGGACTGTTATACCCAAGTCCACAGGTTGAAACCCGATCAAAACCGTGGATTTTTAGGACAAAAAATCCTTGGTACGCCTCCTATGGGAGGGGAAGTAAAGCCGGCTGTCCCATGTTAGATTTACTGCATGCAAAAGATTCTCACGCTTAAATGAAGCCTCTGAGCTAAATTCAAATCGCCGGTTTCATCGCCCAAGAAATACCTCCTTTCTCCGCTA
This sequence comes from Gryllus bimaculatus, assembly GCA_017312745.1. Taxonomy (NCBI): domain Eukaryota; kingdom Metazoa; phylum Arthropoda; class Insecta; order Orthoptera; family Gryllidae; genus Gryllus; species Gryllus bimaculatus. Next base: position 4,222,187 of record BOPP01000040.1, on the reverse strand, counting down.
GAAGATGAAAGGAGAGTAGCGAAATTTGCGTGTTCAGACGAGCGGGACTGATGACCTGACTCTCGCCCCATATATAAAGCAGCAATTCAATTCAGTTCAATTTGGTGCTCATCCCCCCTACATTATCAGCTGCAGTGATTTCACTCGCTTTCCTCCACTATAATTGCATTCGCCATCTATCGCGTTGACCAATCAGTTCGCCAACTCCTAGCAGTTCTGGTCCACCGTCTCAGCTTCTGCAACTACTGAGAGTGCGATGTCGATTCCAGTCGACGGCTGTTTGCCGTGCGTTCACACATCACTAGGAGCGACCTCTGCTTCAAATTATCCTCACGTCCACGGCCTCTTGCCGGCGCGTTGGCTCCGAGCGTGCAGTGCGGATGTCGCTGCGACGGACAGCGAGGAGGCAAGGTAATTGATGCACGGCGCGCCTCTTGAAAGCGCGGCCTGGCCGGGCCCCCTGTCAAAGGATTTCCGCGCTCGCATGCTCCCGAGACGCGAGAGGCATTGGACGCGCAAGTGGGCTGCGGGGACGCAGAAGGCCGCTCGCCACTCGCTGCTGCAGTCTGCGTCGTCGTTTCCAATTTCAAAGTGCTCTGTGGGAAATTAGCTATTAGACGAAGTAATATTTGAGTAAAAGGAAAAGTGGATTCCGGTTAATTGGATTAGGAAAGGCCTGATGAGGGTAGGCTACGGGAAGCAGCTGGATTATTTTGCGAGGTTTGGTAAATAGAACGTAGACGATGCTCCAGTAATTGAGGCGTTGACGTGGTAAGACGTGTAAGTCAGGAAATGCAAATGTTAGAAGGCAAGCAGGAAGTGTGTATGTCAGAGAATTTCGAAGAGTTTGATACGCAGGGCTTGAAAAGTTTAAGGCTTTTGAAAAGTAATATAGAATGAGAGGAGTAATGATAAGTAGCATTCAATAAAAATGCAAAAAAGAGGGTAATTACATTTTTTTCAAGTCCCTTATAATTTGTTAGCAATATTACATTTTTATGCTGTGTGTCCTTGAGTATCTATTCGACTTTTGCACCTTTTTCTTTTGATTATATCAGAAAGCCATCTTGGTTCAAGCTCTACCTTCCAATCAAGGCGTGTGGTAATTACCGCATAATTAATTACCATAATTTTGCACGAATAATTTGGAAATTTTGTTTCGGGTTTTGAGACAGTTCAATTTGAACATGTCAACAGCACCATTAACATTGACGATAATGATTTATGCTTTAAAAAAATGAATATTGGATAAGTATCGTTCGTTGTTAGGGCTCGTATGAACATATTTTTAATATAATTTCCAAATTCTCTTCCGCATGTGGATCTACTTTTTCAGTAGCATGTGGTTGATCTACTTTCAATACTCTAAAAGATATTTACACGTTTTTAATTTCATTTTATTACTATTTCATCGATGCCTAATATACGAATTTGAACAGTATATAAGTCGTTCAGAAAATATTACTATTCTTCTCTCTGATTGCATATTCTGGCTTTATATATTAACTAAATACTGGATTTTTGCAACTCTGTTTGGATATGTTGATATAACAGTATTACAATACAATATTAACAATTACTTGCTGAAAAGCGAGTCAAACATTGGGAATATCCCCATTCTTGTATGTGGCCCGTCCATGTCCGCCCGACCACGCTCACCCCTCTGCACTCTTCCCTCCACGAACGTCCCTCAATTTTCGCCCCTCCACGCTCATCCCTCTTTACTCGTCCCCCACCCTCGTTCCTCCACGCTCATCCCTCCACACTCGTCTCTCCACGCTCGTCTCACCACGCTCGTCCATCCACGTCCGTCCCTCCATGCTCGTCCCGCGACGCTCGCCGCTCCACGTCCTTCCTCCACACACGCCCCTCCTCGCTCACCCCTCCACGCTCACCCCTCCTCGCTCGTCCCTCCATACTCACACGTCCACGCGCTTTCGTCCAGGCTCGCCCGTCCTTGCTCACCCCCACCCTCGTCTCTACACGCTGGCTTCTCTACGCTCGCCCCTCCATGTTCGCTCCGCCACGTTTGCCTCTTCAGGCTCACCTCTTCATCCGTCCACTCACTCTCGGTAATAGTCGCCCACCCACCTACATCTGTTCACATCCACCTCCTCCCGCCCGCCCGGGGCGACGAGAGCGGCGTAACGAGGGCCGACAGACAAACGGTGGCGTGGCGCGCGGCGCGGCAGGCCGCGGGCGGCGGGGGCGGCTGTCGGCTCACGGTATGAATTTTATGGCGACCGGCGCGGCGCGGTGCGAGCGGACGAGGAGTTAACTATGCATGCGCGGACGCCGCGCGGGCGGCACGGCCATGCGAGAGGCCAAAGGGGGAGGGGGGAGCGCTGCCCGACGCGATGGATGGAGTGCAGACGCACTTGCGGCTCAGCTGGCAAGGTAGGATCCAAGAGATGAATGTGGTGCGAAGAAGTGTTCGGTTGCTCGTCGAAAGAGGTTTTCGCAAGGAATAAATCTATCCGTCGTGCGCCGCGTAGATAATGATGCCGCAAAGAAATGTACAAGAAAAAAATTGATTTCCTTTCTTCTTCACCCTCGTCTTCTGCTCTTCCCTTACACGCATACTTAATTCATATACCCTCCACTTCCACACACGTTGCAAGATCAGACGGAACTGGGAGCTTGTCCGACTGAAATAATCTCTCAAATAATACAAAATTCCCCAACTTTGAAACGAAATATATTCTCCACATTACGGTTCAACAACATGGACTATCCCTGAGGATTCTATTGACCGTCTCCTTAATTTCAAATTTTTCAAATCACCCAATTATTGTCCTTTTAGCTGCTCAAAGCACTGTACTATTTTCGTTTTTCTTTCTCTATGCCTGTCGTTTATTTTTCTCTTTTTGATATATGAAAATGAGAGAAAATAACGTATATTGTTTCCTTTAAATTTATAATATTTGAGAGAATAATATTTCTGTCTCTACTATGGATGAAAATAATTTCTCCACATATTCTCAACATATCGTCGTTCATTTATATTTCTCATTATTTTCCCACAACGAAAAAGAAATCATTTTTAAGGTCACAATTCCCCAATATGGCAATCCTAACTCTAACACTTCGACTCAGTTGAATAGCTCTGTTGAAAGCCACAATATGTTGACCAAAACGGCAGCCACCACCACAAAAATCTCCCCGACAGCCGAGATCACACACTTTAGCATTACACTCTAGAAGTAATAAATTGAGAAGTTAACGCGTCCAGAAATAATATTCACACACTCACTTTCTCACCACAACCACCATCACCACCACCACCACCACTACCATCACGACTAATTATACCACTACCACTACTACCTTCACCAATATCACCGCTACCACAACCACCACTACCTCCGTTATCACTACCATCCCACAACAGCCACAACCATTTCTACACTACTTCGTCAAACTCTACCACCTACTACCACCACCAATATCACCACAATCACCAGAACCAACACTATCACCACTACCACTACCACCATCACTTTCACCTCTATTACTACTACCACTATCACAGCTACCACCACAACCACAACCACCACCAACCAAACACCAACCACTACCACTACCACTACCACTACCACTACCACTACCACTACCACTATTACTATTACTACCGCCACCACCACCACCACCACCACCACTACCACCACTACCAACACAACCACCACTACGCCCACCACCAGCACCACTACCACCACCAATACAACCATCCCTGCGACAACTGCCACGTCTCCTCACGCGGACGCTGCCCGTCGCCTGTCGGATCGCATCGACGTCGGCCGTCGCTTGGGAGGCTCGACGTGAAACTCGCCTCTGCCGCCACCAGCCCCCCGCTCCCCACCCTTGCCCCATGAGAGAGCCACGACGCGCGGCCTCAAATGCGCCGCGAAGGCTATTCACAACAGCCACAAGCCACTTTCTCCGGCAGACACCTTTTCTCGGAGAACCTCCTTTGCTAGCGATGCAGTTTCAAGCCTTTGTGGATTTTCTCCCTTTCACTTATTGTTTGCTTCATGTGCATTATAATGTGGTGATTAGATTCCATTGTGAGGTAATACAGTGTACTGAGATGTATTGTTCGATTTTTGATGTACATTCTGATTCATTGCTTATTATCGATTGTTTATGAATATTTTACATATTCTATCATTACGTATTTCAATGTTTGTAGTGAAGATTAAAACTGTATTCCTGAGATCGAATTGATGAACAAAATTGAATTACTATTGGAAAGTTCCAATCTGTCTACCTTGCTAAAATACTGCACAATATCTTGAACTCCATCTGCACTCTGCGTGCTCTCCGCAAATTCCCCAGATGTCCGCCACACGTTTCGCGCATGCTGCTCTCATGCCATCCGCGTGCTCTTCAAATAATCTCCGAATTTTCCTCTATATTCACGAGTAAATGCTTTTCATATTTTCGCCAATCATGGGTGAGGAACATAAGAAAAGAATGTAGTACGCCCGATTCCCCTTATACTTCGTACATGTTTGTTAGATGTTCCCCATATGCTTATCTGACAATCAGTCAATCTGAAAATTATGAAATGTATTTTAATGATTCGTATTTCTATTTCGTTATACTGGCGTAAATATGGCCACGTCAGCAAAAAGTTCGAATAAATTAGAAATTATGGATAAAGTCTACCCACAGACACGTACTATAAGACTAAGAAAGTTCTTACAAAACAAATCGCTATCGCTATTTAACTAGATTTTAAAGTGAAAATAGCTTTTTTACTAGAGGCATACAACAGAGTGGTATATTTTCAAAACCGATATAGAATTTAGTTTGTATATTAAGGCATAAGAATCATAATTCTGTCCTGGAAAGGTTGAAGGGCAACCATACACTAAAGTTCTTGATAGTCAAATGACTTAACTGAATTAAGTTTGTTTGTATTGACGGTTTTCCAACAAAAAATTCCAGAATCGTGTAGTGAGTGCGCAATATGAAACAAGAATGTTTTCATTCATGTTTTTACAAGTAGAAGAAAAAAGATCATTCAATACAGGTATTTATAAAATACATCTGGAATTTGCCAATATGAAGAGAAATATTCAGGAAATGAAGTTATCTGTAAAATTGACACATTGGAAGACACACGATATGAAAAATAAGCAAAAGAAAAACGGAATGAAATAATAAAACTATTTCGAATATAGTATGTTTGATATTGAAAATACCAAAACCAATGTCCGTCTACAACACTATATATCTACGCTTTCACACTACTTTCCTACACATTTCCAAGAGTTCTGATTTACAATCATAGTATGCACGCATGTCACATTTGGCGAAAATGATTTCATTATATTACATTCATTGCAATGGCAAATGTACGAGATAATTCTCGTTAAAGATATACACATAGAAAATGCTTATATTAAATGATGCTGATAGAAAATGATGATTTAATCTGAGAATTTATTTCCGGACTATAAGTACAGTATTGTAGTATTGTCTAAAGAAACTGAAAAATGATGGTAATACTGTTTGCATTTCCGTTCGAATAAACCACCATGGTAGAATTCTCAGTTTGTGGTGAATTTTTTACACACAAAAATAATTTATTCTTATTATAAATTTACATGCTGACAGTCAGAATGTAATATTGTGTAAATACACTTTAGTCTGCTCACATATTCTATGGGTTTGTCAATACACTTCCCTACATGAGTGGCAGACGTGAAGGGATCTGATAATTTTAACTAAATGAATACATATATCTGTCCAATTTGAAAACTCATATTCCATTCTGTAAACAATTTAATTGACATATTGAAAAATATTTTTTCTCAGAATTTGTCTCTTCAAATAAGAACAAACATTTTGCAGTCGCACAAAAAACTTTCAAGAGATTGTCGCTTTTCAGTTATCCTTGTGTAAAAAGAAAAGTTACATCTGCTTCACGAAAAAATTGCTTTCCTTGTCCCCAGACAACCAACATACGAAGCAGTCAATAAAAAACAATCGGAAACCAGGTTCTGAGAGAGTCAGAAATAACGGAACGCTTCAAGAATACTACTTTGTAGATTTACCAGATATCGACATTTCCTCTCGCTCTTTTGCAGTCTCGTCATGTCCATGAATAATTCATAACCTGACGGCATTGTGCAGGCGAGAGAGCTCTATTTAAAATAGTTCGTGGCGAGCCGGGAAGGTTTCGTGTCAGGCGGTAGACACACAGACAGAGCGGTGGTCGGCGCCATGAGGTTTACTCTGCAGAGTCCCACACAGTTCATATTCGCGCAGGCGAGTGAATTCCAGATTCGGCTCGCGTGCGGTTGCAGCGGCCGCGTTGACCGGCGAAAGAAAAGCTTATCCTCTCTTCTTCAGCCTCGTTATTCGGCGCAGGGTACGGAGCGTTACATCCACTGCAATGCTTTGTTTTACTTCTTTCTGCTGTTGGTTGCGATCTAGCAAATCTTTCACAGTACCTCGTGACTGTGGCCTGTATTCATTATGATCCCTAATATTCTGTGAGATAGAAATTTAAATTTGGGATAAAAGATCAAAGGCTTCTATAAAGGATGGTCATAATTAATTAATTGTTCAATATTTACAGCATGGTAAAATATACAGTTTGTATGATAGCGGCTAGATTAATTGAGATTGAGCAGCGTTGTTTTTGATATTGTATTTATCTTCATTTTCAATGAAGCAATTCGAGCGGATGTCAAAAATTGACTATACAATCAAATTGTGACTCGTTAGAGCACATTTTATGGTTATTAATTAATATGAAAATAGTAAAACATATTTGGTTCTCGGTGGCTTTCTCAGTGGCTCGGCATGCTTTCCACTGCACAATCGTGAATTCGAATCTCGGTCGGGGCAATAATAAATTGTGCGCTATTTTCTTGCAATGTTCCACTATCTGTTGCTGTATGACGATGACAAAGCTCACTGCTCGGATAGAGAATACCAGAAATACAGCATAAGGATGGCTATGTGCTAACCACGCGTACCCCTTAACTCATTGCCACAAGGCCGGGACGTTTCTGGTAGAACTTAGACTATTAAGAGCCAAAGTATACACATAAAATTAAATATGTATCAGTTTCTATATATTTACTTAAAAATAGTTCTAATGTAAACAGGAAAATTAACATGTTCTAATGTAAACAGTCGATCTTGGAAGTCGGACAGTGACAGACTTTTTACACTAGCTAGATAGTTGGGTCGCATTAAAACATTGTCTGGAGGGAAATTCTATCGGCCGGTTGCTCTGGTCTGTAGAACTCTGTGGTTTCACGGAACAAAGGGCTCGAGCGATCTTTGCTCTCTTCATCTTTGCCCTTACAACATACACACGCTCGCGCGCTCGAGCACATGCTCTAAACAACCACACATATCGGGAGACCAGTCAGGAGCATAGAGCTTGTCACGTCTTGGACGGTGCCCTTTGGGACTGATGCCTGAAGAAGGAACTACCTCGTAAGTCAATGTGTAGAACGGCGCTGGATTCGTTGGGAGAGGAAAACATCCACTTCCCGCGATATAACATCTTCCTTGTAATCTTCTCCAAACAGACCTCGCAAGTGTCGAAAATCCGCCACCGTCAAAAGTCGAGCCTCAGGATCTCGCGGGCAGCGCTGCCGTTAAGGCAATAACAATGCTACCATCCACTCATCGCGTTATTACACTCACTCATTTAGTGTGTGTTAATCTGAAAAAAAAATAATATTAGGAGTACGGTCAATGGACCTTACTCCTCTCATGTCATTAAAATTGTATGTAATTTTGCCAAATGTTTGTACCCAAACATTTGCAAAATAAAATATTATTATAAAAAAATTCACTCATCGCAGCCGGTCATTTCAGGTAGATTTTCCCCTACTCCTCATACGCCGTTCCATTGTTACGGGTGCGCCCCTCCCGCCACTTGCCTAAATCCCATTCCTTGACATCGATGCAGCCCGCGGAGCCCCGTTATCGAGTGTGCGTGTCACCTGAGAGTAGCGAAGTCCGCGGGTCTACCGTTGCTTAGCCACGAGTTAACGGACAGGAATGAGATCGCACTGGGACGGGTATAGTCTGTATCGCCCTGGTAGCGACTTTCCCATAACTGCCGGAGGAAAGGGAAGGATCTGTCCTGTAGGGGAATGGCGCCGTCCGTGAGCAGCGCGCACATGCCTCTAGCGCACGCTAGCTACCTAAGCAGCTCATAAATGAAGTGATGTTATAGAAAGGGTGATGCGTACTAAGACTACGCCACAACACACAAGTACGAGTATATCTATATATTTAAAACATTAAGGGGTTTCGTTTAGAAAGACGTTTAAGCGTTCTCCTTAATGAAAATGTGTTGTTTTTTCTTTTGCTGTCTCGTCTTACTTCGAAAGAAGAGAAAGTATTGTAATCGTGCGCCGAAAATTGGCAAACTACATGTTCTTGGTCGCCTATTTTGTATGTTGCCATCGATCAAATGAATAGACAATGTTTTATAAAACTGTGAGGTTATAGGGTTAGCGAAGTGCAGATACAGCTTTTTTTGAAAGTTCAAACATTCAGCATGTTAAAAGCAAAGTTAATTGAGGGAATATAAACTTAATGCCCTAAAATTATGACATTGAGTTTCTTTACAAAGATTGTTTAGTGATTATGATTATACTGTCTTCCATAAAACATACATGTACAGATCTACATATATATGAAATATTTCTAGTACATTTTTAAAATCACGTTTAACTGTATGTTTGCATTAAATAGTGCTTCATTCATCCACAGTTTGTAATCTCATGAATATCACTAGTCTTGGAGAATAAGTAATGAAAAATATAAAACAATATTTTTCCTTTTCTATTTTCATTGCAATACCTACATATGTAAAACGTTTCTTTTGTAACTCTTCTATACGTACCTCTTCTATTTGGACGACGTAATCGCAAGGGATTATACATGTACAATCCAACTATGTTTCCTTATGTATCGTAAATTGCGCTCAACAGTAGTCTGATGACGTCTTAATCTACCTAAATACATAATACTAATTACTAGTCGGCAACTGTTCATCCAAACTTACATTATTCTTATTGTAGTTTTCTATTCTTCGTACTTGTTGACCTTTAGTTCTCCACTGACTGAACAGACGAGATTTATAAATTTTTGGGTTCCAGCCGTAGAATCTCGACTCAGTCTACACACAGTATAATAATTATAATGTGAGAAATTTTGCATTTTGTTTCGAAAGTTCTCAAGTATGGGGTGTGTCAATCGTCCCACGCCTCGTTTTTTAATTCACCTCTGGTGTGGCGGCCAGCAGTATTGATCACCTGAACTCATCGGGCGCCGAAGAGCCCGCGGCACGGCCGAGGTGCGCACGCGGAATATTTTAAATTTCTGTGGGTGGAAAGGACGGAAAACGAGGGCTTAACTGCCAGTGTTTTCTCAAGGAATACATTTTACTTGACAGTGATTAACGTACGTAAAGTACGTGGTTGGTAATTTTATGTATGGTTAAATATTAATTAGATTTAAAGAACATAAATCGAAATAAAAATAATTGCACTTAATTTATAGAGAAATTTTGAATTACATTTCTGGGAAGTAAGGAGCAATGCAATCCATAACCAATAACCTATTGCTTAAAGTAAGAGGTTATTTATGGAGATCTGTATCTCGTACAACTTTTCTCATAAACGAAGAATACTTATTATTTGTTGTCATGGCAGCTTGACATCTGTACCACCTCTTCTGGACGCCAAAGAAATTATATACGTATTACTCGAACAACTTTTCTTGACCAATGGATTAAAGAAACGTGGGACCCGGTTCCTTTGAAAATCTGATCTGTTTGTGAATAAGAATCAATCACTTAAGTAAAACGTATTGGTGTTCATTATGAATTTTTCCCTTGTAATGTTTCTTTATAACCCAACATACAATAGTGTACATGTGCTAATTTATTTATTTTTAAGTACAAATAACAACAATTCTGCGATAAAAGTTGCAAACAGATGTTACCACACAAGCTTGCATGCCTCCAACAATACCGCTACATGCCCAATCGCTCAACGATCAGACGCGACGCAGAGCTAAATTAACTTGGGTTTTAATGGGTTAACACATTAACAAGGAACAGTTCTGATGACTCTCACGCACTCAGGTGTTGTTCATCTGGTGTGAACGCCAGAAGAAATGAGAAAACTAACTCATCGCCGCAGGACTTGCAGGGCGACGGTCAGACGCCGCATATTTAAATCAACGCGGTCCGTGGGCGCGATAGGGCGGTGCGGGGTGGAGAGGGGCGGGGCGGGGAGGGGCGTCGCCCCAGCGCGCATTAGAAACGCAATGCACGCGCGGGGGATCGATGTTCTGACGAAACTGATTTGGTCGCCTATATAAAACTATCACAGTAGCACAGACTTGCAGGTAACGTTTTTTGGTGGTGGTATTATTATTATTATTATTATTATTATTATTATTATCATTATTACGTGCATATTGGCCATTTCTGACCACGCTTTACGTTCTCTTCCGAGGACCAGTTATATTCTACTCCGGAGACTGATTCAGGTGTGTCATTATGGAGATCCGTTTTTTAGCTGTATCCCTTGGTAAGACCACGGTTGTTTCACCTTGAATTATGAAATATGAAGTAATAAAATGACGATGAGTGGTGAAGGGACAATTAAAAATACAACCATATCTACGCAGGACTCGACCCTGCAACCTCCTCGGTACAGACTACGGTTGACACAAACGTCTGCTCTCCGGGACCGGCTTGTTGTTGGTGGTGTTATTATTATTATTATTATTATTATTATTATTATTATTATTATTATTATTATTATTATTATTACCTATGATAGTAAGATATTGTTTAGCTATATCCACTCCATTTAAGAAGTTTGTCTCCTTTCTTTACCGGTGCTAATTGCCCACTTATTGGTGATACATATACCCCACAGTTCCTAGGAGTTACAACGAATGGGAAAATAAGCTCTCACGTGGCTGGTGCTTTGATATAAAGAGTGCTATTTGAGTATTCACGTGGATTTGATCAAGAAAATCACTAATATTAGCACGCTACAAGCTCAATGACGTTTAAAACGTTCGTAAGCTAATATGACGGTACCCCTCTCCCGGTATCGAAACGCTTTCTATCACCGGCACTCGCTGATAGCTACCTTTGCGGCATCTCTCCCTCGATTTTTTATTCGTATACCTAATGTATTTATTGAGAGAAAATGTTTCACTTTGTTTCATTTAAAAACAAAACTTTTCAATGAAGAGGAGGGCTATCCCACACCACATTTCGTTCTCTGATCCACCTCTGCGTCACAGGCCAGAAGCATCGAGCTAACCGTAACTCACTCGTGTGTCGGTTTTATAGAGTTCGCGAGCGTCACTGCCCGGGCGGCCGTCATATTAAATCCACGCGGTCTGTCGAGGGCGAGTGGGCGGGGGCGAGGTGTATTTGAGGGGGCCGCGTCGCGCCTCGAGCGAGGACGCCCAGAGCGAGCGACGCGGGTCATTCGGGGCTGGCCTGCTGCCTCGACCGAAACTGATTTTTCCGTTCTGCCAATACTCCGCCGATCAGAAAGGCAGCAGCCTCGGGCGATATTCGTATTGCTGTCAACGGCTCCCCCACAGTTAATACAGGCGCTGCTTGTTAGTGGATTGGGTTATTCGTCTCATTTCTTCTTTCCCCTCGAAATATTCTTCCCTTTTTTTTCAACCTCTTCTTTCCTTCCTCGGGGTCATCTCTTCTAGTGACAGGTCATTCCCGCCATTCTTCCCCCTTATTTTGATCCGCGGGTATTTCTCCTCACGCCTGTCGCCCTTTTTTTTCCCTCTTCTCTACGCTTCTCGCTTTCCTTTTCCGTTCCAATTCTCTGATAAGGGAACTTATCGAATTTTTTCATCCAGCGTTCCCTTTACATGTTAGAGAACAAATAGAACGGAGCCCGGTTGTATATTGGAGTAATCGTAGCCCAGAGGAGATAGGAAACATTTTTATGCTACGGTCTCTGTGTCGTTTTCTCACAGTTACCTCGCGTTCATCCTGGGCACTGGCCCGTGGTCGAGGGTAGCGCCGTCGCGGAGGGGGTTGAGCGAGGGAAGTGCGTGAGCGAGGAGGCGAGGTGGGGTCGGGGCTCGGGGGGGGTGGAAGGAAGCGCGTAACTGGAGTGCGCACGCTCCCTCTCCCTCGCTGTAATTGTACTCTGGTGCGACAGAACCATTGAATTGAGGAACTCATGTCGTTTGGCGATGACCGTGAAGCCAATTCTTTAACGCTTTAAGCATCGTCTGTTTAGATCTCTGCATCACTGTTAATAGATTTCATCATATTCTATTCGTGTCACCATCTACGTAGCATGCTACTGAGTGTGTCACTTACGTTTCTAAACGTCACACCAAGTGACTCTGTAGGACACGGATTTATATATGACACAGTGCAAAAACATTGCGTTGTTTTTTCCGTGGTATTAAGGTGCATCTTAATTATTCACCTCGCGGATTTATCAACGCCACTTTGCACTACATTCACTCTACGTATGAACAATCCCATTCATTGTGTGCTGAGTAAACAGCCCGCGTCGATTTCTAATGACTGAAAGCCGGTGTTCTCAGGTGAACATTTAACAGTTTACCTTGAAACGACTCGTGAACTGGATTTCTCATTGTATTTCAATATAGACAGTTTGATCATAGGAAGGTCTTTAATAAGAAGGCAAAGTGTTATGTGCAAGTAACACTTTAGCAGTTTACATACCTTGAGAAAGAACTCAAGCCAGCTTAGTCTAAAATTTAAATTTTCATTACATGTTTCTATTCTTTACTATTGAATAATCAAGTCTTTCTTTAATCTACATGGAATATTACTTCTCTGTGTTAATAATTAAAAAAAGATTGTATTATCAATGAATCAAATAGGTACGACATAGTGCGTGATAGACATAGTCTCATACGAAAATAAACTACAGAGGAATATAGTTGAAAGCGAGTATTTAGACCTTTTTTGCTGCATCTAACTACTTTCATCCCTCGAAATTCTGAGCTCCGCCGACTGATTACTCTTGTCTTACAAAGTTATGTAGTGCATGCAAGTGGAAGTGGATGTATTCGAGGAGAAAACGAGACCAAGGTGTATGAAAATAAGATCGCACGCAGACTGTAAACCCGTTGGTAGGGTACTTTCGGGTAATGTACCTGACAGTTGATTACAGAATCAACGAAAAACTACCCACTGATAGCGGCTCTGCAGCTTGAGTCGTTCTTCCAGACAATAGCGGAATTCCACTTAGCTAGTGTCAAAACATCTTAACTTCGGACACCGAAAACGAAGCCTTCTTCGTCATGAACTACCAGTGAAACGGTCAATACCATCTCCTCCAGTGAGCAATGAAAATATGGGTTTAAATTTCCACAACTATTGATCTGTTTGACATCTGGTGAATTCGGCATTGAAGACAAAACAAATGGTTCATTGAGAGAAGGCAGCAGAAAAAAAAGTCACATTGATTTTTGATTTAGTTAAAAAGAGGATTATATTCATTTTAGAAAACATACATTCCAAGCTGTTCCCTACATATACGAATAATTTGTTTTTTGTATTTTCTCGTTTATTAATCTTATTTAATTCATTTCATCTTCAATTGGAAATTAAGAAACGCAATTTGTGAAATGGTGCTAATAGGACAAGATGTATTTTAAAAATGTACTTTTATACCTCTGAACACCAACAAAAGCTTTACTTAAAAACAGGCAAGAAACAGAAATTCATGTCAATTTATCTGTTTTCTTGCTTATTTTTCTCATAACTTCATAAAAGAATTGTTTCTAACCTTAATTATTACACATCTATTGTTTCTGCTTAATATTCTTCACCCCGAAGAACTGGCAATATCTTTCGGTTTTCGCATTGCCTAATTATAACCCCCCCAAAGGCAGATCACCTCCGCGTCCGCCAACCACCAACCTCTTAGACCAAAGCATTTCGAGCGAATGCATCTCTGGCGTGGAACAAACGTTGTTAGATTTGTCGGCATTTCTAGCGCTGAAGCGGGACGCGGCTAAGTTGGCGAGCTGCACCTAAATATTCCAGTCGCGCCGTCTATTGCAAACTTTCCCCCGCTCCTCGAGCCTGCGCTTGAACCCTCTCACACCCACCCGCCCCGCCCGCCTCAGCCTCCAACCCCCCGTTATCCCCCGACCCCTTCCCCGCACGCTTCCGGCCCAGCGTCGGCGCCAACTCCGGCAAAGGCGGTGGGGGGGGGGGAGGACGGCGTGGGCATTGTTTTGTTCAAGGAGGCAGCAGACGGGGAGTCCCCTCCGGCGGGTCGCCTCCTCCTCTGCGTGATTGTCTCCTCTCTGAGAGTTTCATGCACACTGGAAGCAGGATAATAATTGGTTTGCTTATGAACCTTCTGATGAAGAAACAGTGTCTACTGTTCACTCTTCAGAAGTAAAATTTCGAAATTAAATTAAAAAATTGTAATATGAATGTTGTTGTGAGTTTCTTACTGAAGTTAAAGACCGAACTTACATTCGAATCTGAAAGTCACGCTTTTTTTTCTTGTAAAAAGCAATTTACCAAATATACGATCACAACAACAGCGACGAATATCAATCAAGTACTTGCGTCCTTACCTCACCTGTCCCATGCTACATAAAGCATATCAGTATCCAAAACTGCAAAAAAATATATGGGATATTAATAGTAATGGAATCACAATTGTACATATCTGTTGGCATAAATTGACCTCGAATATCTGAAATATTTCTCTTCGCAATTATCATCTCCATGTCTCATCTCCATCTACTCTCTATGTCTCATCTCCAACTTCCAGATCACAGTCATTTCATTGTTATGTAAATAAGAAGTCCGTGATAGTATTTTTTAGTTGAATGAAGAGAAAGTTACACAATAGCCTGAAAAATATTAATTTAATATTTTTTAAGTTGATTCTATAACAATGGTTAAAATTAGTGTAAAGCAATTTCTAATTCATAACTCTACGTTTACAAAATAAATTATCCATTTTCAGGGTTCAGATTGAATTTTAAAGAACTGAATTTAATTTTGTACTCATTTCACCCACGTGACCTTTTTTAACTATAAAACTTCATAAACACTTTTTTATATTATTTTTATAAACGTTTATGTCAATTCAAAGAATAAATGTGGATCTTCTCAACGTTTGTATTTTACAGAGTTCATCGACCTGCTAAATCTATTCCACAAAATTTTTATTATTTAAAACAGTTGTATCAAGGTCGCGAACAAGTTAACAAGCTTACCAGAGATCGTGGGCTCTGCGTCCAGAGAAATGGGCGAAGTTAGGATTGCACAAATTGCTACGGAGTGGCAGTACGTCACTGGCTAGGTGGCTCGTAGAAGTTACTTGACAGTTTTGTCACATATTTATGGGTATTAAGTCCCATTTTATCCTTAAGTCAAAGATATGACTTGTTAGTTTATTTCACGTTATTGCATATTAAAATAAATAATTGAATATCTTAACACAACACAAAATGAACTCAAGCAAAGAATTCTGTATTCAAACATATTTCTGTCACATAAATTAGTAAAAAAATAAACATGAAATAGTAATACGTCGTGAAGAATAGAAACATAGTACAAATCTCGTTTTCTTGATAGAAAAATCAGGCAAACATATTTTCGTATGAGGTCTCTATTCGCCGCTTCAGTTTGCGCGTGTACACCGTTTTCGGGATTTTATGTGCAAATGAGCGCGGGGTCAGGGTAAGTTGTCCTTGGTCGTAGAAGCGTGGGACTCCTCAGGCGGACAAGTTGCTCCTGCGGGCGCGGTCTTACTTTTAAAGCGTCTGATTTAAAAATAATTCGCGCCGAATTGTTTCAAGTTTTATATTGAAACTCTTTGCTTTCAGATTTCCTTGGTGGGAGCAGACGCGCTGCGACAGTGAGGTCGCAGTGTCACCGGCGCCGGCGAGCAGCCGTTTCGACCTGCAAACGTGGAAGTGAAAATACAGTATTCAGTGATAAGACGGTGTTAAATTTTATTGATTTTTGTGAGCATAGTACTTGTCTTGGCTGCCAGCTCTGAAGATCTCTAGGTAAGTACCTGGTAAGAAATTACCTCAACATTTTAATTCTTGCTAGCGAAAACTCTTGTAAAAATATTGACCAGTTAAGTTTTGTTAATTAATACTAAGCTCTTCTTCTCTCTCTTTCTCCTTTTCCTTATTTTTGCTTCTTTTCATTCTTCACTCTCTTCTTTCTACCCTCTCTTTGGTCTATTTCCCTCTATTCACACTTTTTTTCTTTGTTCACTTTCTTTTCCTCTGTTCACTCTCTTTTCCTTTGTTCACTCTGTTTTCCTCTGTTCACACTCCTCCTTTCGTTTTTCTCTTCTTCCCTGCCTATTCCTTCTTCCGAATCTTTTCCCTCTTCCTCTCGTTCCCATCTTCCCTCCATTTTCCTCGCTTCCCCCTCAAACTTCACTTCACTCTCTTCCCTCGATTGCTTCCTTCCCTTTTTCAATCTCCACTTTGTTCCCTTCCCTCTCTTTGTTATCTTCCTTCTCTCTTCTATCTCTTTTCCTTTTTTATCTTTTCTCCAATTTTCCCCTCTTATCCTCCCTTTCCTCCTTGCTCCTTTGTCCCTCCTTGCTCTATTTGCTACCGTTGCCTTCTTGTCCTACAATGCCGTCTTCCCTCGCTTCCTGGTATGGGCCTTCTTTGCTCCCTTTCCCCTCTCCACTCATTTCCCCTCTTCCCCACACTTCTTCCCTTTTTGTCCTCTTCTTTCTTTTTACCTCTTTCTCCCTCTGCACCCTCAACATCTTTCTATTAGTTACAGAAAATGTTTCTATTTACTGAGTATCTGGCACTAAGTTAACCAAGGTTTTTCCTCAAAAGATACATGCGATTTCTTTCAATTTAGAAATATATATATATAT
>BOPP01000040.1:4136435-4195487 GCA_017312745.1 Gryllus bimaculatus | reverse complement strand
GTTCGCCGGAGGTTACGAGCCGGCTGCGGAAGGGGACCGCGATAGCGCTAGCCTCGATGCGGCCGCGTGGTGGTCCGCACGAGGTCGTTCGCTTGGCGATCGCAGGATCGGATGACAGAGCGCGTCGTTGCCTGGATCCTTTCAAACTTGTGTTCCCTTCAGGTCCGGATTCAATTAGTAATGTAAATTAAATTTAATGAGCAACATGCGTCAAACTGGAGGTTAGTTGAAGTATTCGTTTTTTTCTGTCTGAATAAAAAATAATCCCCATGAATTTATACTATAGGTTTTGAATAGCAGATGATGGTAGAAGCGGTTTATGCCTTATATATAGGTTGTTGGTTCACTAACTATTAATAATAATAGTAATAATAATAATAATAATAATAATAATAATAATAATAATAATAATAATAATAACAAAAACAACAACAGTGTGAGGGTTGACTCTTACGTTTCTGTCCATGAAACCCAGTATCATGAGCTGTCAACTATGTGGTGCCGATTTCATTGATAGGAGTCGACTAAGATTGCTCTTGCAATAATTTCCAGTATAACGAAACATCAATGACCGTAAGTTGCAGGTTTTTATTAACTAAGACGTCTGGGTCACGGCTCACGTCATTCATATTTTTTTGTCAAACACCAACCTTGAGAGACTGCTGACAACGAGCTGCCTCTCGTTGGCAGTTCATGTTGTGTTGGCAGTTCCCCAAGTATACATGAATTTTGTGCGCAATAACCCGCATACTTTTGTTCCTAACACCCCTTCGCTGGAATACGAAAACTATTATTTCCAAAGGCTCTTAGCATTGAATGAATTTCAACAAGACGTTGCAGCACAAATAGAGTCGGCTAGAGTGTCATCTTTGAAAAATATCTCATGTCATTCCCGACGGAAAATATGATTTCAACTACGTTTCTTTTAAAATGCAGATATATTGAGACGCATTCTAACCTCCTCAATTGCACTGTAATTTAATACGTAGAACATGGGTTTGAGTCGAACGTACTTAGTATGCTATCAATTTTGTCAAGAAATTTTCTTTGATGCGTATGTTCTTAAATTTGAAAATGGTCCTGAAATCTATTTTACTTCAGAGAGCAGGAATAATAATATTCAATTAGGTTTGATAAATATTCGAGGATGTTGAAGCGGCAAAGATGCACGTCACTTTTGAACACGCAGGCCCAAATATTTGAAATCATATATATCGAAAGATGTTCAGTATACAATTAATAATAAAATTATTGCTGTTAGAAATTGTTTCTTTTGTTTTTTTCAAACGAAATTAATTTCATAAATGAAAGCAACGTGACTTCCCAACGCCAATCCCTTTAATTATTCCTTTCCATTTGAACTCTAAATCAATAAATATCATGTAATTAAATAGACGTTATTGCAGCAAACTAACGTGCAATTTCGATGCAATTCGTGTCGCGTGTCAACTCGACCCTTCGCAGGTCTGTCGCGCGTGCATGTCGTAGCTAGAGGAGTCGTGAGCGTAGGTCGGGGGAAGCTGAGCTTGACGTCGTAATCGTGCTGAGGTTGAATTATTAGATGCCGTCACTGCCGAACCTGGTTTGATCTCCGGCGCCCGGGGCCCAATGCGAGGGAGGTAAAGTCAACAAGTATCTGTGAGGGCGGTGAGTAATGGCATACGGTCTGGATCACAGTATCCGAATGCATTTAATATTAACGAGGACAGGTCAAGTGTAATAAGGATTCCGGGGAACTAAGTAATTCCAATAGGGGAAGTTTGACCCTAATCGTGATGTTTAACAAAATTTTTATTTGCAGTATTCTGGAAATGTTCAACCGTAACCCAAGAATGATTAACCTTTATTTAATACAGTTAGTGTTTCTTGAATAGAATTTTATAAATGACGGGCTAGGTAGCATAGAGAAATTAAGTACACGCCTCTCGAGTGACTCGTGAACAACGTCTTGGCTTTCCGATGTGCGAGAGCGGGTCCGATTCACGGTAGGGTCAAAAATAGAGCTGTAGCTTTCCATTACAGTCGTTTAGTTTTTTGTATCGTACGACGATAGAAAAAGCGCGAGCAGTCCAATTATGCTAGGACGCGGGAGGGAATATGTCGTACTTGCCTCATGTCTCCTTTGCTCCCAGGCGTGGAAAATAAATTACAAAGAGTCCATGCCTGGATTCACCGCTGGCTGATGGATGTCGGATTAATGACTTTAAAATGCCTGCACAAGGTGAATTTGATGTTGAGAAGTGCTCTCTTGACAACAGTTATTGATCTAATACAACGTCATTTAAAATTTGTGGTCATAATTTGTGTATAGATGCTTAAAGACCTTCCACCTACATGTAATTAATTTTGTCAGTTTAATTGGTTTTATAAAATATGTGTGGAAATTTTTTGGCAATTTCAATTCATGAATTATTTTTTTTATTCCCTTCTTTATTCGTAAATACATATTTCTTCGTTTTGAATGAGTCGCTGGATAAGAACGAATTTAGATGGTTGGTAGATGTTATTACAGAAAAAAGATATCTGAAAAAGTAAATAGATATAAAAATGAATACCAAGCTGTATGAATGGATTCTCATTAAAACTTTCCGAGAATTTTAATTTTAAAAAACACGTATTATATAAAATTTTCATTTTTAAGTAGGTAATTCTGAAATGATTGATGTGACTTCGAACAAAATAGGAAAAATGAAGAACATGGAACAGTCAACCCGTACGCCATGAAGGTTCTGTGTGTCGAATGGATTAATTTCAGTTGCTAAAATGAGGTCAGAATCATTGATATGTTAATCATTTAGCTTCTAAAGATGTGAATCATAAAAGACGCTGAAGAGTATATACCAAAAAGGACAAAATATCGTCGCAGTTTGTACCTACACACCAATTGTCAAAAATGAAGACGTTCAGGTCAAGAAACGACCAAATCGCTACATGTAATAAACGTTTCGTAGCTTCTCTGTAATTCACTAAAATAATTCACTAAATTAAAGATTTCACCAAATGAAATCTTTAATCCATTTTATTTCTTTCTTCTAAAAATTAATAAGAAAATTTGTTAATTGCAATATGTCGTTCTAAAGCTACATTGTCATTGAGATATTAACTTCTAATGTGAAGAAGAAAGTATTTATTAGTATAAGAAATGTAATGACAACACACGCAGAATAATTCTTTACATAAACGTTCCTTATTCCCAGCTCCAATCAGGCGTAGAATAATTACATTTCGACGAATACGAACCAATTTTAGCCATTAAAGTGCTCTCGTCTTTCACTAATTTGCTGATTCAAAGCAAGCCTCCAGCAAAAATATCGAACAGCCCACGCGTTCGCTCAGAAAATCAAAAGGGCACGGCCTGCTGAAGTGCAGTTCGCAAGAAATCCCGTTAAGGGGGCCGTGGGAGGAGGAGAAGGCGGCGCTGCCCTCTTGTGGCAATGGGGTGGTGGAGTGGAACGGAACGGAACGAGATGGCTCGACGCGCGCAGCGCCACCTGTTGTCCGCTGGGCGCACCAGCGTCGCGACTGCCCCGGACCGGCGCGCACTGGCCCCAGTCGAGGCGAAAGTCACCCGCGCAAATCCTCTGGCTCCCAACGAAAAGTTTTGGGGATCCGAAGCGGAGTAATTAATTTATGGCGTGATAACTAGTAAAATTGAATGATTTTGTACTGCAGTCTGTTCCATCACGATAACTGATAATAGAGCATTGAAACAGATTTTTCATTTTCTTTTGAAAATATATGAAACCAATATTGTTCGATCCTTTTAAAATACTTGTAATATAGTGGTAAACGAAAAATATTGCCTGAAGATGTAAGTACTACATTATATTCCAATATTAATAGTTTTAAATATTATTGTTGAATCATTATAATAGTTTTCAGTTTTATTGGCAGTTTGAGGTGTTTTACATCTATTAATAAATTATTGGAAGATTATATGGATGATTCTGCATACGAAGTGGTTTTAGGTCATCTACGCCGGCGGGTCATCTGCACCCTCAGTTTTCATGTCGTGTACGCTACATACTTAACATAACCCATTGTTTTTCGTACCACTCAGAACACTTACAGTCTCTGATCACTGGTCTGTACAGACCAACAACATTTATTTTCCGAAGTAATTCAGTCGTCTTCAAAAACTCCTTGCAGATCATGTATTGATTCAAATACAGCAATTTATCCGTCCATCAATATTTCTGTAACTACTACCATTTCGTAGCGCGTGTGTATAACAGTAAACATTACAAATAAGGAAGATTTTAATTAAAGAGAAAATCCCTCATCAAGGCCTGATATTTTCCCCAAGCATGAATATTTTCACGAAAGCCTCCTGGGCTAAAACTACACTTGCGAGACCTATGATCACTGTAGCTGATCAGCCAGAACCAATGTTCACTCAGCAGACCTCATGGCCTAGTGTCGCCGCGTAAAATAAGGCATCAATTTAATTCAATTCAATTCAATTCAATTCAGACTCACACTGACTTACGTTCAATGATTTATTCTTATCCTATAGAAATTCATCACAAATGAAATTACTTGCTTGAAATTTGTTAAACCGTGCTCTTCCGTGCACCTGCGATGTCATTCGGACGCACTGTGCATCACGGGGTGTCGCAGAGTAGAAGGGGTACTGGCGGGGGGGCGGAGCAGGGCGAGATGGGATGTGGCGTGGCGTGGAATGTTCTCGAGCCGGCGCTGGCTCCGGGCCCACTTGGGGGACCTCGGCCAGTCTAATCAGAGGCGGAGCACCCCCTTCTCGCCCCCCACCTCCGGCCGCGCCGTTTGAGCGTAATTAAAGCTCTAAACGTAATTTTCCCTCTGCATTATATCCGGACCGCACCAATTACACCGCTTTCTCGTTAAACGGGGCGCCTAAATGAAAAAAAGCAAGCCTTCTCTCATTCTTACCCCATTTGTTAGGCGGCCTCACCTTCTACCTCCGTCTCTCTCGTCGCCACTCACACGCTCCCCACCCGAGCGCTTCCAGAAGGGAGGGGAAGGCAGGGAGAGGGGGGAGGAATTTTCGCGATGCAGGTCTTGTGCAATTAGAGTGTAATTTGACGCGGTTTAAAGATCGCTACGCGCTTTACGTAACGCACTCGTATTTGCGTTGTGGTGACGAAAATGGAGACTGTTGATGTTGGAAAGGTGGTAAATGGTCTGAAGATAATCGTACTTTAAAGTACACGATACTTGGAGTACACTGCTAAGGGATTAGTCTTCCCAGTTTTTGTAAAATCTATGCGTGTTTTTGAGGAAGATGCTCAAACTCTTAATATTTGCGAGAAAAAAGTAGTATCGACAGTAGTGAAAAAGGGATTTTTATAAGAAGATGTATAGATGTAAACGTCTAGCTGACTTGATATTTTCTTATAAATTTTTTTTCATTTCATGAATTTAAATTTAATTTTCATCCGTTTATTTATAGTTATTTATATATTTCAAATAAGTTTTGAATAACGTTTGTTTCTCTAGGTAACAAGTAAAAAATATATGTGTGAATATGTGATGTTTGCTGTAGATAGGAGTAGAATTTCTATAAGCTAGTCCTTTGCGAACAGCACTGTGTGTGCATTAGATTTAAAAAGGAATACAAGTGTGATAAAGACAACTGGACTGGGAACAAATGAATAATTTGATTATTCGATTTGGCAATCGAAGAGTGATAAACTGACAGCAGAGTAACATATTTCTTTATTAAATACAGAATATTATATTGGTTATTATATTGTAAGAGTATGTGTAAAAGTGCTTTAACTAATCCTAAAACAAAATGTCATCGGCTCCCTTAGAAATGGAATCAACGTATAAAATATGTACAGTTCTTTCAAATACACTTGGTAAATAATAAAGATTGCACATCTTAGAAAAAACCTAAATGGAATTCAAATGACAGTTTTATGAAACAGCATATTCTTCTCTATTTTGCAATGGATAGTACTTCAGCGTCGTGCTTTTCTGATGCATATTTCCGCTTTACTTTTGAAGTGTTCATTCCGAAGTGAGGAAGTGTTCCATTACGTTGACTGATAAAATATTTCTACTTTTCTTGAGCTGAATCGAAAGTCTTTTATTGTCTGTCGTTCATAACACCAGCAAATATTGTGAACATAAAATTTTGTTCAATGTGAAGAAGACGGTTCAATATTTATACCGAAGCTCCAAAAACGTACGTATAAAACGACTAAGGAATTCTTGTCCCCCAGTTCTCTGAGCAATTTGTATGTGATTCACCACGACCAGTATAAAGCTAGATCTTACGGTACCCATGCCTCTTTACAACATCTAATTTCATCGGCGTCGTCACACATGGAGCAATTCAGACGTAAACCCCCGACCACGTGGTCTGTATCTGTCGTTTGATTCCTCCTATCCGTCAGCCACATGCGCCTCTGGCGGGTGCTTCAGGAAACAATTAGCTCACGCGTTGCGGTACGAGCGTAGCGCACGGGCACGGCGTTGGCGCGTTCCGCCACTCACGCATCACCCGGCGCGTGACGTCACGCCAGCGACACGGCACGGCAGCGGCGGCGGGGCTCCCAGAGGGCGCAGCTGGCCTCTTCTCCCTCCCCGCCCACCTACTCTCCGCCAGCAGGTGCGAGCAGCTAGTTGCTGCCGCAGTGGTCCTACCATGGCTTTACCCCTGTGGTGTCATCAGGATTGATTCAATCAAGTTGCGAGGGAGTGATATATATAGGATTAGTCACTTAAAAAAATCATAACCGCCCTCTCCTTAATGAGTTCAATAAATGCATTATTTTTACATAAAATTATTTTGTTGAGAAAAGCATTATTTCTTCTCAGCAGTTTCTTGACGATTTCTCTTCTATCTAATGTCCAAAAGAGTGTTCTTGTAGTAAGATAAGGTTTTGAGGGTCTACGTATTGGCGAAGAAAATAATCAGTTACTTTTAATACAAACATGAAAAACACAAATAAGTGAGTTGACGGAACTGGGATTCAAATTATAAGTGTTGTTTCGCGCGTGTACCTACCTATTGAATACCAACATAATCTTAGTTCATCAGCCGGCCGTCAGAATTGTAGTGCACTTTCTATTCAAAGTATGTGGCAAATGACCGTCCGGCTGTAAAACAGCGCTTAGTGTTCTGTAAAATGCATAAAATGGTGGTGAATGCTGTGAAAGAATTTAAAAATTACAAACACCACTTTTTAAGGAAATCTATACTTCTAAGAACAAAACTGTAAAGGCTGTATGGAGAGTAAAAGAAGAATGTATAATAAAGGGAAATGGCAGCGACTTGCGAACCCTTTTACTTGTTAGACCGAACTCAATTTTGAAGTTTTTATTTGAATAGAATATACAATATTTATCTATTCCAAAATACACGTTTCCGAAATTTTACATCCCTTTTCAGTTTCTCTACCATGTTTTGTTTCGATATGAATGCTATTCTTACAATAAACTGCATCTGAAATAGACAAGTTGAATCTTTCTACAATTATCTAATCAATAATTTGTAAAGAGAAAGTCTTATGTTGAATCTGATCGCATAATAGTTCCATAAAAAGTCTATAATTTGTCAGAATGTATTTTCCCCCTAGATTCTCCATGATAAATATCGTTCTTCTCTTTACATAAAATAAGTTAATGTATATTTTCACTACGTTTTGCCCTTTTATTTATTAACGTTAAAAATAGTTAAAAACTGTGAGACGTGCTATGCGGAGAAGTTAATTTTAAGTTACCTTTATGTCCAGAAGCAAAACATGGGAGCATCATGCAAATCTCAGCAATTACTCAAGGAGCAGGAAACTAGGCGAAAACCTGATCGAGATGGGTCATTAACCCAGCAGAGGAATTGCAATACTTGTTACTGATTCTTTAGAATTATACAATCCAAATGACAAATATACAAATGTCATTGTTAAAATTAATATTACTTACCTTTTGGATGCTCGGTATAGTTTCTAATTGTATAGAAAGAGTTGTGCAGCAGAAAAGATTTTACTTGTGCCTTAAAGTTTTGTATCGAATTTAATCATTTAATGGCATCTGCCAAGGTTTTGTAACACAATGTGCGTGTATTGTATATGATTGTTTTGTAGTGAGCTGTTGGCACTGTCACCTGATGAATATGATTACTACATTCAGTGTTGTACGAGTTTATATATATCAGCGTTTGCTGAAAATATATTCCCGCTAGTATGTAAATCACTTTTTACAAAATCCACTGATTCATATATCAAGAAGGAAGCTTTGTTTATTCGTTGGTAATTCGGAGAGCATCAACTGCTAAGCGCCTTATTTCCAGAAATGTAGTGCATACTTTTTTTCGGTGCAGGTGACGGTAATCTTCCCCTGCGGATGGTGACTTAAAGGTCTAGCTGGGTTACTGAAGCTCCAAACAATTAATTATTATATACAATTTATTAATTTTGGAAGAATTCCTTAGGAATGTTTATTTTTAGAACATTTTTCTGTCATTTGGGTATCTTTCATATTCACTTTTAGAAAGTTAAAAAAAATCTCTAAAGGTATTCATTGAATTGGTAAATTTTATACCTAGTTAAATTATTAATTATATACCTAGTCAAAAACATACTTATAATTTTTATTAAGTTGACCTTATATTATTTAGCTAAATAACAGAATTGTGGTGTTATTTTAAATTACAAATTGAGCACGCATATATACATGTGCCTATTCAGTTCTTGGTATTGAAGGCTGTGCGTTCGTGATATATTACCTTTTCAATTTCCCGTTTCATGGAAAAATAGTATGTCACGCCTCAAAACTGGAACTGATAGTGAGTTTTTAGAATGTTTCAATGGCATTTCCGCGAATAATATATTGTAATTCGGACACTATCAGATGTTTGAGAAAGACCGCTGTTTCTAGCAAACCTTACAGGTATATTTCCTTTGTATTCTTCAGCGACGCTGTTTTGTAGAAACAAATAATTCAGCCTTCTCAAAATTGCGTGAAATTCAAATCCTGAGAAGTATTCATATTAGCTGGTTTTTCGGGAAGTTGTTATCCCAATTTACAGATTAATATTAAACATTCGGTGTCAAATTTCTCTTTTATTATGAAATACCTTAACCAGGAACTATTATGTTTTCCTTCATTTTCTTTTCTTGTTATTTGTAATCATTACGTAAAATAAATGTGATATTAAAAAGGCATATTTTTAGAGAATATATTGAATTTGTGAAATCATATTGATGAAAATTGGAAAATGCACAATAGGCGAATACATTAGCACCATCTTTCTTGCGCCAATATATCCTTTGACTTTTTTTCTAATCGTTTCATAAAGAATAAACCTTTTGCTTTCAAAGACTACAACGCCAAAACGTAAATTTAAACATTCCCGTGAAGTATCAGAAGAACGCTCAATAACATACTAAGAGCACATTTCTTTTCACTAGTTAACCATCTACATGTCACTGCTGATTGGTAATATGGTAGTATGAGAAAGTCGCCAGTAAATGTTTTTCTTAAATGTTCCATTCTTCGCTTCTTCTTCATTCTTCAGCTTCATGACGTAACAAATTTAAAGAAGCACCAGTCATAAATGCAGGAGCAATTCATTTCCAAGGGAGTTTTATTATAAGTCTTTACGATGTGTAGTCTTTGGTATGACATTAAATAAAATTGGAAGCAAGTTAAAACATAATTCTCAATAAATTGTCTTCGGATTTTATTTCTGTGAAAACTGTTTGTCATCTATTAAGTTTACTTTCAGTTTATAAGTTAATAGCACACACTATCTAAAATTCTCGCGATAAATGTGTTCGTATAATGAAAACGGCAATTTCTCTCCATTATATGTGAATCCCTGAATAGTTTGTGCCGTAGGAAGAATGTATTAATTTTGGAAAACCGTGGGAGTTACCCGTAAGAGAAACAGAGGTGTTATGTAGCAAATTTGAATAACGACCTTAGAGAGAAATAGACTCAAGAGTTACGTCCCTGAATTTTCATTATTTCCATAAACGTAGTTACATATTTCTTTTTTGTAACAGATACCATTATTACTTTGTCAACGAAATAAACATTAATGGATTTGTGCTGAAGATAGAATTGTTTACAAGAAATAGACGTTTTGTCAAATGTTTCAGTGAGAGTTTTCACAGGATGAACCGATGAACCATACTATTTCCTTTTATAAGGTATAAACGTGATTTAAAACTTCTGAGAGCGTTAATGTGAGCTGATAGCTCAATTTAAAAGCTGAGTTGTAGTTGAGTGAAGTATTATTTGATGTTGGTAAGAAACTCTAGTTTTACTCTAGTATATTCCTAAAATCTTAAGAAAGAATAGCAAGAAAAATGTTCATAAAAGTTACCTGATACTAGTAATTGAAAAAGTATATAAAAACAGAAGAACATAGTAGATGCCAAAAAGTTTCACGCGCGTATAAACAACATACACTTGATGTTTATCCTCCTGTGCTGCAGTAATTATTTTAACGCGTAATGAAAAGACTTTTAGAGAGTGTGTATATTCTCCCTAACGTAAACTAAGAATTAACCACATTCCATACAGCAAACAATTTATTTGTGCATATTATAAAATACAACATTCTATTCAAAATCTTCTGTGTATAGACTCTAACTTTTGTGATCATAGGAATTACAATAATTCATTCCCTAAACTCTTTTCTTAAGAGTTGGGACACTTTTCCAATTTTCATATTTTTTTCAATGACTGAAATACGTGGTTAGATATATTCACCCCGTCTGAAAATATTAACCAAATATTTTGGTCCAACTTTTCAGTTGAAAAACTGTAGAACAAAATTGCAGAATTTCATGTTTGAAGATGTAGTAAATGGTGAAACATTGCGCTGCACTTTCTTTCAAATTGTTTTCTTTAGAGACGTTTGTTTCAAGTCTTATACTTTAAAATAAAAATTAAGTTTTTGTTTTGAAAATATTTGTAATTATAATCCCACACTGGCAGTGAATCTGTAGAATGAATTGGGAGGTTAGAGCTTAGAAAAAGTTAGTTTTTAACAGAATTTTCTCTAAATGTAGAAAGTCAGATACGAATTTATAGGCTGAAATACTTTTAGAAAATAGCCAACAGTGAAAAAGAAACTCATAGAATGGAACACAAGTCCAGTGGATCGTGAGTAAAGTTCTTTAACAACATTCCGCCAACAAACTGGAGAGTCTAATTTGACCAGAAGATGCACCTTACAAACAAAGCCAAAGCGAGGCACTAATTAAAATATTGAAGCATGTTAAAAAAACATCGTTAGGACACATGCGAATTTTGGACTACCAATACTTACATTTTACTATATCGTTACTCGAAATCCTGTCGGAAACTCGTTTCCTAACCCGGAGTCTCCCCTTGTTAGTAAAAACTGGAAATATGAAATACCGGCGAGATGGGCTGTTTTGAATAACGTGACGTGCGTATTTTTGTTGTTTCGCAATCCTCCCGGTGATGAAGAACACACGCGGCTGTTTTCGCGGGCAACGCGGCGCAAGACCTCTTAATTAGGGAGCGAGGGGCGGAGCGTGTAACTCGCGAGGGGCGCACACGCGTGCGAGAGAGGGAGAGGGGAGGACTAGAGGAAGGAGAAGGGCAAGAGAGAGGGTGACCGATAGAGAAAGGGGCCTGGTGTTGTTGGGAAGAAGAGGGCCAGAGGAAGTGTGAGGGGGCAAGGAAAGGAAAGAGAGATATGGAGAGAGAGGGAGAGTTGGAGGGAGGAACCGAAGAAAATGGGGGAATGAAGAGAATGAGTGGGAAGATAGGAAGAAGAGGGAGAAGAGGAGAGTGAGGGAATGAGATAGAGAGGAGAAGAGGAAGGAAATAACGAAAAGAAGAGGTGGGAAGTAGAGGAAGGGAAATACGGGGAGGAAAGGATAGGGAGGAAAAGAGATGAAAGAAAGACGAGGGAGGAAAGGAAAGAAGAGGAAAGAAAAAAGAGGGGTAAAGGAGAGGGTGAGGGAGAGAAGGAAAAGAAGAAGAGAGAAAGAGGGAAGGGAAAGAAGTAGAGGAAAGGAAGAGAGCGTGATGATACAGAAAATCCAGAGAAGGAGGGAGAGTGTAAGAAGTGAAAGAGAGCTGTCAGGAGGAAGAGGCTTTCGATTCGCGTGGGTGGGCGTGTGGCAGGGGTGACCCTGGCGGCAACACGGGTGGCCCGGCCCAGGCGCCGGGAAGTTGAAATGAAATTCTAATTTATGCAACAAAATTAATTAGCATACGTGTGTTAGGCCGCGGCGCGGACCGCGGGGCGCCGTTATTAACTGCGGGGAAGGCGGCGGCGGCGGCCGGGGTCACGAGGGAGGGGCGCGGGAGGCCACCAACGCTCTGGGCCGTTGCGTGCGTGTGGAGCCTCCGGTCGACGGACCCCGCTCATCGTTTTGCGATTCATTGCTTGTTTTGATGGCGTATGGAGATCACCGGGGCGCGGAGCGGGCAGGGGCGGAGTTGCCCGTAACGTAGGTATTGCCGCCGGCTGCATTCGCGACAATTGGTAGCGCTCGAATGTTTTAATTAGAAGTGATTGTCTCGGATTACGCCCCCCGTAAATGTTACGAGAAATTTCTCGTTTACTGTAGCAATTGCGTGTGCAGCCGCACGGTCCAAATAGTTTCACAGGTCAATGGTTATTTGATGGGAACGGCGTAGAACATATTCGATCCAGTAAAGATCTGTATAATTCCAGAATTTTAAAACAAGTATCGTCTGCCTATCGCCAAACAATTATGTTTGTTATGCGAATAAGATCAACTTGTAACATTAAGAATCAGTATAATCAGATTTTATGATGTACATCTGTATTTTTAAATAGCTATTTCCCTGGCCCAAAGCAAAGTAATATATTTTTTACGAAAGGGGGATTGATCATGAAATATAGTGTTCATTCCAATTGCAATGCATGTTGACTTACGATAATTGTCAACATTGAATATCACATTTGCCCGAAAAGTATTAAAAATGAATGGGTGCAATAGATATTTAACGAGGATCATTTTCACTACTGTGAAATACATTCAATTTTTCTGGTGCCAAAACATAAATATTTTTAAACTCTTGGAACAAATGTGTTGTGTTTAATTTCTAGACAAAGAAATTTTAGTTACATTAATTCTAATTTTTGTGCTCGCAAATAGGCGTACTCGTACCACGCGCGCATGCACCCTGCATTTACTGGGGCTCAGTAACATTATGTCGCTGGCAGGTGCACGTCATTTATCATGGCATCAGAATTTTTTCGCTAGATCCGAGTTTCCCAGAGCTGTTAATCCTGGGTTGTTAACTCTGGGGGGATTGAAAGAATAAATGATTATGATACTGAGGAATTAAAGAACGACACACACATACAGACATACACAAACACACGAACGATGCGAGACATGAACCCGCAATCTCCTGGTCTGAGACAGCTACAACACTTCTGCCTCAACGATATCAGACACCTGATAGGAATCAATTCTAATTATTAATAGAAAAATTAAAAGCTTTACTTTGGGTGGAATTCTAAGGCTGTATTAGTACATTAGAACCATCAACATGTGTAACATCATTATACTACGTAATATATCGTTCTTTTCACCGTGTTATCTCTGCATTCCTTCAACTAAAACAACAATGTGATCAGTACATTTTCTTTATTCTCATATTTTCTAATCAATGCACTTAATGAATATGAAGTTAGTTTCACTTTCTTTGAGATTTTAAGTGAAGAAACCACTGAAACATATCACAGTCCAAGAACTTTGGTATCCTCAAGAATACTATTTTTCCACAATTTTCTCGCCGCGTTTGCCGAGAAAGATACTTCCTATAACTTCTCAAGAAAAAAATGATTCATGGTTTTTCGTTCTAATCAAAATAATGTTTTATTTTAGACCAATATACAAAAAAATCATAATTGGCTTTGCTCGTACAAATCACGATTCGAAACACTATTTGTCAACATCTGTTCAAAAATAACCCAGAAGAATGATTTAAAGATAGCATAATTTATGATTGCATTGTATCTACATTATGACGAATTCTATTTATATCATATATTGTAAGTTCTTCAAAAAACACATACTGATTTGTACTATAGTATGTGCAAAGGTGACTTTACAAAGGTCGCTTTGGTAACGTAAACAGACACAAGCATCAGACACATGGGCAGTTACTCTGTATCTGCCATGTTATCGCTTTACTCTGCGCATGCGTCAGCATAAAACCGGGCGCAGAGGAAATAAAGAGAAACAAAACATTTTCCCTCGCATTCTCTTTCCACTCCCTCTTTCCCTACGTCTCGACAAAAGAGAACAATATGAATATTGCAGGCGTGGCGCAACGCATTTTTGCACTTTGTTTTTGTTTTCGTCTGTTTACGGAAAGAACGCGCACAAACACGGAGAAATTACGCCTACGTTACCCTTTTGCGTATAAATAGTTTACGAAGTAATGCCGTGGCCGTAATTATATTTCGTTTCTGTCCGTCAGTTTGGACGTCCGTTTGATGTGAAGTAATGAACTTCGGGAGCTTGTTAAAAATAAGTAGATTTATTGTTTGTAACATGTGGCAAGGCTAGTTTAGTGGGCGGTGAGGTTGTCTCGAAAACCTGTTGACGTTGCGGAAAGATTGGCCTTGGACTAATTGGGTTCAAGACTTAAGTCCTCAGCGGAGGAAACGTCCTGAAACACAAGATTTTTCATTATATCTGCTGTCTTAAATAACACAGTAGTGATTTATTGTTACTTAGATTATGCGCTAGTCGAAAAGATAGGTAAGAGAAATTTAATAAAAATAATTATAACAACTAAAGTGTCAAAGGAAATTAATGCATTCAACATAACTTTTGATAAAATTGCTAAAATTTAAAAGTTGAAGTGTTAAATATATCCAACTCAGATATACTATTTGTA
The DNA here is from genome assembly GCA_017312745.1 of Gryllus bimaculatus. Taxonomy (NCBI): domain Eukaryota; kingdom Metazoa; phylum Arthropoda; class Insecta; order Orthoptera; family Gryllidae; genus Gryllus; species Gryllus bimaculatus. Next base: position 4,180,625 of record BOPP01000040.1, on the reverse strand, counting down.
ATCAATAAGTAGTGTGAATGAGTAAACAATTATACGAATTGCGTCATCTATTTGCATGAAAGTGTGGAATTGAAATTGAGATCACTTGTAATTTAGGTTTATAATGTTAGATAATTCTTGGTTTATATGATATAATAATATTATTGTACAATTTTGCATTAGAGCATTAAAGAAGATGTAACAAAGGCAATCTACTATTATTACGGAAACCACATTACTACGTTGAGGAGTAAGCATCCTGAATACAGTTAAAATGTCTTTCGCAATAACTCTAGTATTTGAAACAAAAACAAATATTTATTGTAATCAATGGTGACTTCAACTACAGAGATTATTTTAGACCAATGAGTTATGAAAGAATGAATAGAAAGGTTATTACAGGTGGGAATTATAAGGTTATTGCAGGTGGTGGGGAGTGAGTAGATGGATGATGGAATAAAAAGGGGAAAACGGAAGGATGCTGAGAAAGCGTGTGGGGAGCGAACCTCTGTTTCAGCGGCGGAAAGCGTAGGACATTACACTACGAGACTTCTCTTTGAACGCGTTGCATGATATCAACACGTAGTGTGCGAACACTTCATGATGATATCATATGTAAACATCTTGGCAAGGTATTTACAGAAGTATTGTCAATAGGATCCTCGGGAAATGAAAAATTTTCATGAAAAATGTTTCAGTGTTGCGTAAGTAATAACTTTCTTTTTCCTTTCAAGAGGAAAAGTTACGCAACATACCCGAGTAACCTATCATGATTCCAAGAGGGGGTTAAGTAGACAGTGCATTCCAGCTGCTGCTAGTTGGAAGTAAAGCACCTGTTTTTCAACCCAGCAAACCAAATTCGAAAATTTTTGTTTCCAGTCACAAGATGTTGTCTGCAACGCCAGAGCTCTAGATCTAGTTTTCCACTGACCCCAAATGTGTATAAATGATGCCGTATAATAATAATAATAATAATAATAATAATAATAATAATAATAATAATAGTAATATAATATAATTATTATAATTAACAGTTTTCTGTGCGACATTAATGACGGATTGCGAGCATGGTTTGAAAGGAGTAGTTAATAATTCTAGAAAATATAATATGTGGAATCTAAGATGAAATGAGAGATACTAGATCGATATTCGATGATCTTAGATTAGATCTAATCGTATAGTATAGGATCAAATCAAGATTATGATTTTCATTTGGAGAGTTAATAAAAATGAAGAAATTGCTTTTTTAAGCCACGATTAATACCTGGATTTTTTAATACCTCTCGGAAGTGGATCAGCAAACATACGTTTAAACAGTGCGCCTAGGGAGAGAGGATTCTTGTTCTCCCAGGTAAGAAGAATACTCTGATTTTCTTTTATTTGCTCCCGAAGAACTCGACTGATTGCTGGTTAATTATTTCGTACTTTCTGGCGTTCCATATGCTATTATAGTTAATCGCGTAAATGTAGTGTATGTTTTGGCAAGTTAAAATGTTCTTCCCTCGCTGTATGGTGAGATCTAACACCGACCTAGACGTCAACTTTCGGGATCCTCGAATGAGGTATCTCCCTCCAGCGAGACACCGCCCCAGACGGACAAGCTCTAAATTCCTAACTGATCTCCCGGCATATGTGGCAGCACGGTGCACGTAAATGTAATGTATGTAAGAGTTGAAGATAAGACACAGAAGGGGAAGGAATGATCGCGTAGCAACTCCTTTAACATTCGCCTGATCGGAGAAACCACAGAAGATTATCAATCAGAGCATCCCACCACTATAACTCTCCTCCAGACAGCGTCTGGATTCGATCTACCTATTCTTGCTAGTGTCAAAAATCCTGCCACCGTCGGAAGTCTGACCCAAGGACCTCCTGGCCAGAGGGACTGCAGTGACATCAGCTGATGCCCGAGCTTCCTCAGTCGGTCAAAGTCCTCGATCTCGCGAACGAAGAGCAGACCATCGTCGGTGTGAGCGTACCGGCGATTTAGGCCGGGAGGGCAGTCTGGGGAAGAAGGGTGGCGAGTGGCTAGCGCGGCCGGATGGCTTGTTGTTGGTGGTGGTGGTGGGGGTTGTGGCGGAGGAGGCGGCGCAGGCTGCGGCGCTGGGCGGCGCGCGCCGCGAGGCGTACCATGGCGTCGCGGTCGGCACGCGCGCGCAGCAGCTTCGTCATCACGTCGATGAGCTCCGTGTTCTCGGCGCGGATCTCCGCCATGCCCCGGTCGCAACGCTCCACCTGCCACTGGGCAAAGCGGGGTGCCCTTCATTGATATTATTAAAGTACGATTAAAGTGGGATTGAAGTGCGATTAAAGTATGATTAAATACGATTCAAATATGATTAAGTACGATTCAAGTATGATTAAGTACGAGTCAAGTATGATTAAGTACGATTCAAGTATGATTAAGTACGATTCAAGTATGATTAAGTACGAGTCAAGTATGATTAAGTACGAGTCTAGTATGATTAAGTACGAGTCAAGTATGATTAAGTACGAGTCAAGTATGATTAAGTACGATTCAAGTATGGTTAAGTACGATTCAAGTATGATTAAGTACGACGAAAGTGTGATTAAGTACGACGAAAGTGTGATTAAGTACGACGAAAGTGTGATTAAAGTACAACTAATGTGGGAGTGATTTCTTAGAAATACTTGGCGCGTCAACTGTTAAGATCATTAGTCCCGTAACTGAAGTACATTTTTTATCGCGGTAGGAGGTGCTGATCTTCCCCATCAGGATGACAAGATCTGGCGCCAACCCACAAGTCGGCTTCTTTCGTATTTTCTCTGTCTTTCCTAGCTTTCTAGCTATGTCCAGTAAAAAAATCCTGCCCCATCGGGACTCAAACCATAGGACCTTCGGACGGGAGACACTCCATTAACAACGTGAGCCACTTAAGTCGGTGCTAGGTATGAGTAGAGGTCCCTACGTGTTGCAGGAAAGGCACCTACAGCGCCGTTAACGTCAACGAGAAAGGGTTTTGTGTATTCTTTGCGTGGCAACTCCTTAGGCCACTAGACACGGAAGTGTAGTGCATGAGATATCCCGAGTGGTGTCAGTATTACATTCCCGTTGGAACGTGAGATCCAGCACCAGCTATCTTATCGAATTGCGGGTAAAGGCATTAATCTCCCCCGGATGAGATGTGCCCAAGTCTAGGGAAACGCTAGTCTTGCGATCTATGTGGTAATTAAGACCAAGTAAAAATAAAAGTCTTTTTAACGTGAAAGAAATGGATGTGACTGAGGAAGGAAAGATCGCGCGCGGTCCGTGGCGCGTTTGTTTGGGAACTGAACCTGTTTTCGCCTTGTATTTATCGACAAAACTCATAAAACTACCGATTAGAGAAACTGGCATCTTGAATCATATCTCCTGTCAGTGGTTGCATTCGAACTTATCATGTACCTACTGTCGGAAAATCTTTTTTTCGGGCCTCAAACCGCAGAATCTAACTGTCAAAAATGCGCCTAATGCAATATCACTGCTACCACTGAGTCTTTGTATCCGAATTTGGGAGATGGATTAGAAGGACATTATTCAATAACAGTTAACGCAAATAATTAACAGTTAAAAAGAACATGTGGAATTTCTTCAACCTAACACGGTTAACTCTTAAGCTTTAAGACAAATAAGTCAAAGGAGCAACGGCAGTCGACGCTTTGAGGATAATGTCACTGATAATTTCGTATTATCTTCACTAGTTTGTGTCTCTATATTATGGTTCTTTCTTGCACTACTACTCTAGTACCTATGACTACAACGAAATAATAATCGCATAGCAATACCGTTCCGTTAACCGCGTGACACCAATTGTGTAAGGGTTAATGGAGGTCGGAGGTCTCCAGAATAAACTGCAATATATATGAAGGAAAATTTTCTGTATTTAATAACAAATTGTACATTTATTCAGCAATATAATTAAATCAATATATGTACATTTGTGTCGTACATTTTTGACATTCGAAGTACAGCAAGGGTATAGGAAGAAAAGGAAGGGGAGGGAAAAGCAAGGAAGAAAAGTTCAAAAAAATGTACTTTAGGCGGCAATAGATTGCAGCTGGCAAGATGTGACAAGTTTGTATAGCTAGCCGAGACCAGAGGAAATAGAAAACTAATACGGGAAAGTCTGTGCCATTCCGTAGCACCACTAGTTGTCTCAGGTTTTTGCTAAATAATATAGCACTCTCTCAAACACGTAGCAGAATGTGTTATAATTACACGAACGTAGAATAAAACTTCAATATTAAAGTGAACATGTGCTTGTACGTTCGTGGGTGATACAAATTATATTTAAAACCTTCTGTTTCCGTCGTTTTCTTGTCTTCATATCAAATATTCCATCCATTCTTGCCACAACTAATTTCTCAACAGCCCTATCTATTTCAAAATTCACACTATCAAGTATTACATCAGTTATATCAACTTGGATTTGTGTTTCACATTGACTATTGGTAGAGTAAAATTGACGTTCTTTATTGTGTTTTGCAATATGAACAAAATAGCATGGCTCAATGTATTTCATGATCTTTTCTTTTCGTGTATTTCTCATTTAGTAACAACAGCAATGACAATTACGCCATTTGTTACGCTACCTGTTGACTTGAGATGCCAAAGCGAGCGATTCGAGACGTATTCCCAGTGTGATCGAGATTTAGGTTCCCCGCATATTGCATATCGCTTGGCTCCCATCCAGCATTGTCATTCAGGCCCGGTGGAATGTATTAATTGCATGACGTGCAGCTGTTATGCACAGATTTGTGGACGAAATGGAGCGCTTTGGAATTCAATTTGCCATTGTTCTAATTGGATACATTACCATTGGTCTGGGAATTAAGAATTCTCAATTATCATCCGGTCTTAAGATTCGAAGTCACTTTCTCTCCGATATGAAAACCATGGCCGTTCTTCCTTTATTTGTTAAATTATTAAAAGTGAACTTTGTTATAATATCTGTTGACTTTACTGTTGACTGATATATGTTTACTTTGAAAAAAGATAAAATCTTGTAATTGTGCACCGGAAATCGACAATTTTTCCACTGAAAACTCTTATTAAAGGGTCTTGGTAATGAAAAAGTGGATAAATCTTGTTCTTTCATATAATAATAAACTTTCTTTAACACTTTGTGAAGTCAGAATTCAGGTTTTGGGGTCCTTAATGCCGAAAAATCGTTTGATGTCATAAGTCTGTCTGACTGTAAGTGGTCACAGCAGTATGGTGTTCTAGCAGTATGTGCAGCCGATTTTCTGCAAAATTGATATTCCTCTGTCTATTTGAAGAACCTCGTGGCTTTGACTCTTTGAAACGCATATATTGATTTTGAAGATACTTTACATTACCCTTCAAATTTTTCAAAATGTTCACAAAAATGGCTCCAAGTTTTTTTTAATTTTTATCTTTTCTTTGCGAGAATTTTCATATGTTAATTAATTAAATATTATTAATTATTTTATTGGGTCGTGGTTAGCTCTTGGTCAGCCCCGGGTTCGATTTCCGGTCGAGCCAAAACTATAGTGTGAGTCTTCCTGGCAATTTCCCCGTATATGTTGCCGTGCGACGCTGAGAAAATTCATTTCTCAGGTTGAGAAGAGCGTAATATTATATGGGGTTTCTACGTGCTAACCACACGCACCCCCTCAACCCATGGCCGCGAGGCAGGGACGTTAGCGATACGCCTGAGCCCGTACACGGACTGTCGCGCCAAGTACATATATACATGCAATTATTTTATAATTAATTAAATATGTTTTTGTGTATTAAATATATAATTTGTTATTAATTAAATATAAGACGAGAATTTATGTATGTTGTAGCTCTGTTAATTTCTTGATAATATACTTCACAATTCACGGACCTAGCATTAACTGGTGGAAAACTTTGCACTAAGTGTATAAATATATGTCATTAAACCGCATCTCATAGGTTTGAAAACAAAGTACACCGCTTCCATACTTCAACCCTGACTCAGAATTTTCTACGATACACACATTGGGGACATTTAGCTATACGTTTTGCGGCCATAACCACCACGATAATTAAGTTCTACCAAATCCTCGCAATATAGCACGTATACACATAATGAGATTCCAAAACTACAAACACATTATGTACGAACAACATTTCAAATGATTATTTTGTGCTTCGATAACGTGACTTTATTTCCATGTCGTTATTGAATTATGCGATTTGCTGCTTGCTTCTGTGTGTTGAATGCAACATGCCAATGACTTCCACTGACCGAACATTCCCTCTATACCAAAAATTACTAATATTTAAATGGAATCGTCTTCATAATGCTAGTTCTTTTATTAATATTTGATGCTATATTAGTTTCATAAATTTGAAAAATTGTAAAATAAGAGAGAATAGCACAGCACATGAACATACCCTCATGACAATGTACGTTATGACAGGAACACCAAAGTACTTCAGTAAATCCAGTAGAACATTTACTGCTACAGGTACGACATTTTCAGTAGCTGCAAAGTAAAAGTTGAAATATTTTCTACATAAGTACATAAATTACTTCCATGTTCATAAAAAAGGTCATCAGAATATAACTTACTTAAATGTACCAATATTGTTAATATGAAAATTCCTTTTAAGACACCACTATAAATATTCTTATAATTGCAATTTTCAGAAATTTCATCCATTGTCTTCATCCCATGCTACATACCCTCCCTTTCTCTAAAAGAAAGATATGCAAGGCCCCCTCTATTTTCTCATAATATTTGACGTTGAGAAAAATGAATAGCTGTAATTCGATTAGCAAGGAGATTATAATGTATGATAAGGAAACATTTTAAGTAATACATTCTGTCTCGTTTCTGTTCTCAAAATGTTCGGTCAAGTCAGTTCACCAATGCAGCAAATTTTTAATGTGTTAAAAATTTGGATATTTCTTTGGCATTAGCTTTCTGCCAGGTATTACAGGTGGTGCTGATATTTAATCCATTTATTGTTGTTAATTGATTTCTTCATTGATCTTGTTTTCTGATATCGAAATATCTTCTAACTTTAAAACTAATCCTTCAAAACTGATACAACTATTAGTTTTATATTTTTATAAGTATTATACTTTATTTTCAATTTTAGGTGTTTGTTTATTATATTTTCTTAGGTTTTCGTTTTTATTTCCTCAATTAGATGCAATTTTTCTTTCCAAAATTCAACATTTCCCGCCAAATCACTCTTCATGAATTTCTTTTTCTCTTGAATATTATTATCATCACTTACCATCAAGTTAGCTGTTTGCAAATAATAATAGCATGATTTTTAATAAGTTTGTTTCATTTATCAACAACACTATTTTAACCTTTTTCTCTGAACCTGTCACAAAATGTCAAACATTCAAAAATTGTATGTACTTAACTCCAACATCTAAAGAACACATTTTAATAGTCTAAGCTTATGGCTCCTAGTCTACCATCGTACTTCAGTGTCAAGTTTCGATATCTTAAATTGAAAACCTTGAAATATGAATCAAAATTTTGAATGTTATGTCAATCAACATACAGCTGTATCCAATGCAAATAAAAAAGAATACCAGTGCAAGAATAACCGTAGTGTATCACTGCAAAAACGAAATATGTTTCACAACATGAGGGATTACATTTTCTTTTATATTATTATTATTATTATTATTATTATTATTATTATTATTATTATTATTATTATTATTATTATTTATATTGTTGTTGTTATTAATATTTATTCTTGTAGAACAATCCAAAAGCTCTTCGCTGATTATCTTCCAGGTAGGCTTTTCTCCCCTTGCATCCCAAATGTTTGAGTAGCTCCTAATTAATTAATGGAGCGCCTGTTCTTGTGGGCGCGTCGCTGGTTTTTCCGCTGCCAGAGCTCGGCACAAAACGCGAGCGCCGCCCAGAGCAATCCGAAGCCCAGAAGCTGCAAGTGCGCGCTAAAATCCGCCAAGCTGAACGCTCGCTTCGACTCCGACGTGACCTCCCACACGTTGAAAGCACGCTCTTCGTTCGTCACGCGCATCAGCGCGCGGTTCAGAGAGCTGTACATGCTAAAGTAGTGGGCTTTCCAGAAGGCGGGAAGTCCGGCGGCTTCGAACAGGAGGACTTCCTTTTCGAAAAGGTGTTTCCAAGGCCAGTTTCTGGAATAATACCACAAACACGGTGATGAAGCAGCTTCGTTGAAAAATTCATATTCAATTTATTAATTTATTATACGTGAAAAAAAACAAGTAAAAACTGTGTGGGTCGTATGAGGTAGAAGGAGGGGCAAGAATAGCGGAGGTTAGTTGTGATGAACGTGAATGAGGTAGACTTGAGGAGTAAGTGTGTGTGGATTTATTTTACAACAGTTACTTTTACAATAGATACATCAGTTGCGTCGAATGAGGAAATCATTTAACAATAGTACACTAAGCACATAATGTAAACTTTAATAGTTATGGAATTAAGTGTGCGTGATCATTCATATGAATCCGACTTATTATTCAACATACAAACTTTATTAATATTATCTCATTACATCGTTTTCGTGTAGTGTAAATCTTGTTCCATAGTTTGCCTAAAAAAATCACATACAATAAATATATGTTTTGATTTCGATCAACTTGTCTATTATATCAAATATCATGTTTTATAAATATATCAAATAAAACGTAATGTTGAAATGTAGGATATTATCTTCATTTCCGACATCACATCCATACAAAATTAAAGAAAAATTTGCACGCTGTGTTACCTGCAAAATCTTATATTTGTATATCGTGATTAGTGACAAAAAATAATGTATACCCAAACTTTTTTTTATTCTAATATAAATCAAAATTAACTGACTTTCGTTCCAAAGTAACTAGAGATTTGTCACCAGCTCTGTAGAAAATTGTTAATGAATTCCTGAACTTCGAAATTGTGTTTATCAACTCATACCTGTATAGGGCAATATTTTATACTTAACACTATATGACCTTCCAGCAATACAAACGGATTTTTGACTCCAGTATTCGCCATCAAGAACTAACTACCTTGTTATACTTATAATACTCGAGTAGCAATGCAAATTTACAGATCTGTCGGACTCGCCTCAGCGAATAAAAAATCCAACGGGAAGTGTGGAATTATGTAATTTAACGTGTATTTAACTAGATTGACACACTGATGATTTTGCGCCTGCAGAAAATCAAGTGTTTTGAGTTGAAACAGTTAATTAGGGTGAATTTTATTGGTAGAGAAGAAAGTATTGATCATTCAAAAACTATAAATAAAAACTTTCAATAAGGATTACGATTTACAATAATCCTAATATGTTTACCATACGTCCAGATACAAACGGTGCCAATAATCAAATGACACCAATTAAACTTAGTTTTTCAAAAAGAAAAAATTAAAAGTATCAGATTATTGTAAGGTTTTATAATCTTACCTACGTACATTCTTTGAGCTCGCAAAAACGTACGCCGCTTCACGTAAAATGTGATAATCTTCCTCTAGTTTGTAAGAGTCCTTCAACAACTCCCAGTCGTCGTCGTGAATGATTGTTGCGATTTTCTTGCGCTTCTCAAGAGATTCGTAAAAATCCCCCAAGCTTATGTAATGTTTCTTGATGCCGCTCACCCTCTTCCTGATTTCTATTTCATGCTTTAAAAAACGTTCAACGAGAACTTCCGATTCGTTCAGCCATTGCAATATAGTGGAGTAGCTACTTTGTATCTCAAACCCCGAATATAGTAACTGTTTAAACGAATCAATTTCCGGGTAATGTTCGGGAACTGATATCAGCGTAAACAAGCGTCCCTGAAACAGACGAGAAAAATGTTAAAGTGAAAATTGAACATTCATTCATCTCAATACGTCGTCGTATTTAATATTTCCGAAATCTGTTTTTATCGCATTGTGAACATCATCAGTACTGCAAATTAAGATAAATATAAAATTAAGACACAGAATTAAGCAATGAAAAATCTACAAAATAAAAGACCTTATGTAAAAATTAAAAACATACTTCAATTCAAATTCCTTTCATTTTGACAATATTTGTACAGAGGTCTCGGGATAAACGTTACAAGTTTCTAGGACATGTCGGGGAGTCAAAGATAATCACTTTTTGTCATAGGTCATGCTGACAAATATTGCATTGCAAAGTTATTCGTGTGGTCTGCCTTTGGTTGGGGACTGTGCACAGGTGTTTGGTACTTACATATTCTGACTCAAAGTCATTTCGTTCATTTTCAATACACCAGCTGAAGGTGTGCTTCCTACCAATCAGGGGCAAATGTCTCAACTTTAAATGTGTTACGCCGCCACATATTCATAGACGAAAAGTGAGTATCGTTTCCTACTTATCTTTGAAGTTTGTAACAATCCTTCAGAGAAATCCGTACGAAAAAATGCTTGTTTATTCCTTATCGCGATTTCTAGAATTGATGATAATATTGTACTGACAGATGGAGCTTTTTGCTTTATTATATTTGTATTATCAATTTACACACACACACACACATCCCATTAATTACAAATTTAACGATCGTGAAAATGTCGAATATTATTCCCCGAAACTTTCTTGTGCGATTCTTCGCAACTTTTACCTGATACGCGGAAGCTACGACGACCGCGGAGGCGAGTAATGCACCAGCCAGCTGCAGGCGCTGCGGCGTGGCGCGCACTCTCTCTTGCGGCGGCCCCCCGCACGAGGAGAAGGCGCGCAGCGCCGCGGCGCCGCTCGCTGCCAGCGCCTCGCCCGCCACCACGCGCCACGCCAGCGCGTACGCCGCCCACGCGCCCGCCACGCACGCCCACACGCGCGCGCCGAACACGCGCAGCGGCAGCGACCACACGGGTAACAGCTCCGCTTTGGGAACCATGACCAAGTTCTTCAGGGTGAAGATGGTCGACGACAGGATTTCGTAGGCTGTGGGGGTTTCGTCGAAGCAGTACGTGGGCAGGAGGTTTATGTCGATGTCGTTGGTGATCAACGCCAGGACGGTGTGGTTTGCGACGATTTTGAGGTACTCGGCAGTACTGTCGAGGTGAAAAGTTTTCTTCAGGGCTTCGTAGTTGTTGTTAATCCTTTCGCTGCGTTTGGGTGGATGGCAGAGTAGCCGAAGAACTGAACGCAAATCCTAACAAACTGATCTCGATTCAACACAAATAAAATATTATCTATTGATTTTTTAAGATATTAAGCTTGCAATTACCGTTCTATTTCACAATTTTAGTTTTCTTTCGATATGAGGCGCGACACCGAAATGAAAAGATTCTGGATCGATTAAATTTTCACGACTTGAATCGATCAATAGTAGAAAAAATGATAGACTTCACACCAGGGTTGTCAACTGTCCTCCATTTGGGAGGATAGCCCTCCATTTGCGTCAATTGTCCTCTTTTGTGTTATAAATGTCCTAACTTTTGTGATTTTTTTAAGATATTTATTGTCATTTATTTAATCACATGACTAACATCTGCTACGTTGTATCATTTGATGTTTAATTTAGAATAAAAATCGTGAATGTCCTTTTTCTGAATGCTGACACACGCATGCATGGTAGTCTCTCTGACTAGTGGGTAAAATAAAAAAGACACGCACAGACCATCTTCATTTGCATTTTGTGACGAATCTTGAGCAAGAAATGGAGCTGATGTTAGTCTAAATTAAATACTTATCAAAGAAATCTGTTGATAAGAATGTTTTTATCGAGTGTCCTCCCTTTTACCTTACACACTACTTCACACCCAACTGGGTGGTTCCTGTCTAAATATCACCGCAATAAAAGTCTCAATATAAGTTTTTCTTACGACAAACTAGATATTGACGGAACGGATACTTAAAAATAGAAAAAATATACTATTTTGGTTAGATATTCTTGTTGAAATGCTAAAAACATTTCTACTTGTACGTTCATTACTATAATAATCGATTAAAAATTAAATTGGACAATCATCGATAGTCAATCACAAGTCACAAATCGAGTATACAAAAAATGTCTTCTGTCTTATACTGTTAGTCATCTTCCTTTTTCCGGGTCGACAAACACTGATACCAGCTATTTTAGTTCTCTAGAAGCAAACTCTTATTATACCACAAGAGGTTAACAAAAATAATACGATTAATTTTGCTAACAGTTCCTTACGGCCATTCAGCATTAATTCAAAACCCAAACGGCAAAAGGATTAAGGAACTAAGTCGAAGGAACGACATTTTAACGATGTAAATAATTGGAACCTTTTCAAAATTTTGAAGGTCTGTAAATTTTTAGAATAACATCGTGAAGATAAGGTAATGGTAGATGTGATACGTAGAAAATTCTGATACTTAGTAGTACGTACTACATATTTAGTATATTCCTAGATTGAAACTCGTTTTTATTGAATAGTTAACATCCCTTAAAAAATCCTCTTTATTTTATCCCTCGAAAACAGAGGAAAAACCAAAAAGGATGTAATTCCCTTTGTTGAGGATATCTGCTTCTATCTTTATATCCATATAAAATATATCGCGAAAAAGTATAGGGAACGCTTTTAAATATAGTTTTTGCGGATTTTAATATCATTTTCTTGCTATTTGGGCAATTTGAAATGATATGTGAAGAGCATTTATTACAACAGTCTTCCAATACTGCCTTGATTACTAATCATCTTCCAAATGAAGTGAAACCAAATATATTCCAATAGTTTTCCAATCGTTGAAATGTCGTTAATATGTATGTATTAAGATTAATGAATTCATGTACATACGTTTCTACGATGTTCTTCGTCTTGCCTAAATGAATACTTCATAATAATGTCGAAATCAAGTCGTTTCATCATCTCCTTGAGCCATTTGTATTCAAATCCAACCAGAGGTCGAGGAAATCCCAGACGTATGTAATACGACGTCATGAACGCATGGGACTGCGGAATGAATACATGTACGAACGTTCCAGTCATTTTCTTTTCTCGGTTGTGAACTAGTTGCTTCACTCGTTCAGCAATATAACCTGGTGGTGGAGGCGGCTGGCTTAAAACGTCTCTCCTATTCCTCTTGGGCATAAAAAAAATCGGATTCTGAAAAATTGATTATTCGCATTAACTGTCCATTTGCTTAGAACTGCGTTAATACTGATATTCTGAAAATAGTTTAGAAAAAGTAATCGAGAATTGTACACTAGGTATATTATAACGGTGTTTTTTTTCGTGTCATACAAAAATGTTGTTACGCGATGTATTACTAAACGTCAACATTCTAAATTTGATAGGAAGTGCGAGTGCAAACATTTTTGTAAGACTTAATTGTGAAGTATAAAATGGAAAGAAATGTGACCCGAAATGTAATAAAAAGAATGAGCTTTTACGTCCAGATGACTTTAGTGACCGTCCGACAAAAAGCTATTAAAGTCTAAAACCCTTCACTGTGAATGTTTAAATATGCTATGGTAGGCGGATGGCATAAAAAACCGTCTTGATAATATGGGAATTAATCTGCAGATTTGCGTGTCAAACACGTTTCGGACTTTGAGTAACAACAATTAAGAATCAAACGATATATCCAAACACAGGCCGGCACAGGCTCGTAAGCAATCAAAATATTGCGTCCCTTTCGTTTTAGTAATTGAAGCAATACCAAAAAATGACACACGAAAGCAGCGATTACAGCACTCGAGGTCACATGACCTTCCCGTCCATACGTGGGCGTGTTGGTACAGGAGAAGACTTCCCTCCGCTCATAGCGTATCCAGGTCCATGAATGTCTGGCGCAAGCAGTATTATAATTATGTTTTATAATTTTCACGTATTTAAAATTTCTGGTGGTTGCTCTGTGTTCTGGTACTTTTTCTTAATTTCATCTTTACAGCGATTAGTTTGAGAAAGAATATAGGTACATGTATAATCTTTGCATTTTTTTAAAAAATAATATGTCAACAATTACGTCGTGGGCGTGTATTTTTTACTTAATTTCCTGGTATATCTAAGAAATTTGAAAAACTGTCTATAAAACAGGGGGATGACTGGGCTTCTCGCATCAGCCGCATGACTGAGAATTGCAACGGAAACTGGTCTCGTGACGTCGTCTGGCAACAGAAAAGACTTCGGAAGTCAAATATACTGGATATTATTATTATTATTGTTGTTGTTATTATTATTATTATTATTATTATTATTATTATTAAAATTAATAACGCTTGTCACGTACACAAATGAAGTGAAGTATCTTTCTTTTTAAATTCTAAGATCGGGAAAAAAGGCCAAAAAGTATCATTTTGAAGATTAGGACATACAAATAAAACGCACGTCTCCTACGAAACTCAGATTTTAAGGCTCTAAAATGCATAATTTCCTAGTTGTATCCGAAGTACATTTTGGCTTCATATGAACTTGAACTAATTCAAATCTTACTATCTTCCCTGATCGCACTAGACTTAAAAATTGTACGAAGTTTTCTCTTTAAGTAGTATTAAGATTTAGATTATTCCAATAACCCAGTTATTTTAAAATATAAATTCAACAAATATGTTTTAAAATATGTGTAATTAGTAAAATATTTAATAATTGCCTTTCATACTAATAATTAGGGGACCCCCATTTTATTTATTCCTACCGCCTAGGGCAACAATTGATATTGGTTTCTAGGCAGTTGCGTACTTTCCTTAGGCGGATGTCCGCCCGGGCAAACATTGGGAGCGAGAACCTAAAAGGCATGATTTTCTAGGCAGCAGTGCTCCCAACGATATTAGCAATCAACAAACAGTGCTCCCTCCAACATAGGCAATCAACAAGCAGTTCTCCCATCAGCGTTGGTAATGAACAAGCAGTGCTCCCACCAGCACTGGCAAAAGAATACGAAACACTCACGATTGGGTCGACGTACAGCCCCCTCCACACCCCTGGCAGAGTCTCGTACAGGAGCAGGCCGCGGAAGGACTGATGTCGCTTCCAGAGCGCGCGGAGGCACGTCGAGTGCTCCGTCATGAGCCTCTCTGGGTCGCCGGCCGATGACGGCGGCGACGGCCGCGCCACCGCGAGGAGGATGGGGGCGCTGGAGCTGAGCTGCAGTTCTCGCTTGTCCTTACGAGTGAACTTCTGTTAATAGAAAATCAACTTATTTTTACTCCCGAATGATATAGGATACCACATTTTCACTGCAGTATAGTTTAACATTCCCTCTACTGAATACAGATACTGCTGTAATGTTGCGCGAAAAAAAAGCCGATGTGGATTATCATTGTTCTGGCAACTTTAAGTTATATTTTGTGACCAGTATTAAAGAGACATGCAAACAAGAAACAAAATTTGACCGCGACGCAAGTGATTCCTTTTGAGGAAAAAATATTTTCTCACTGCTATGAAGTGTCTTGTATGCGCGTATTCCATTACGTTCTTGGCGAGAATATTTTGTTTGTGCCAGGTGGTAAAAGTGACTGTTTAATTATTTTCAAAGTTTTAGCTAAATTTTGTTTCTTGAAATCCTGTCATAGCGAAACAGATATGTCTAAGTTTTCTCTGTTTCAAAATCTGTACGATATAGAATGTCTGTGTAGATGTGGATTATCATTGTTCTGGCAACTTTAAGTTATATTTTGTGACCAGTATTAAAGGGACATGCAAACAATATTTACAATGGCTTAATATTGCTTAATGTAAAAGTCGAGAACTTGGTATTGTTGCAACTGTTACAACCAAGAATTCACAATTTATTTTCTTTTTACGTTGTAACATCATGTTTTTTGAAGTATCGGAATACCATATTTGATTGGTCAAATGAAACGTAAATATTTAAATTCCTTCATTTAAAAATTCCGGAGACAACCCTTCATTAGTTTTCTATTTCTTTAACACTCCATCGCCAACAAACAAAGCATGCATAGACGGTCTTCAGAGAAGGCTCATGGATTACAAGCAATTTATTGCGAGACTTACGGTGTACATATCATCCGAAACGGCATCTCTTGTGTCTTCGGTGAGGAAGTGTCTTATCCTTCGGGCAAGGCGCGCGGCCAGCACATATCCGCGCTGATGCTGAAGCCAGTGCGGCGCGCAGCCTTTTCGCGAGCGGGCGGGCGCGCGCCACAGCAGCAGCGGCGCCACCGCGCGCTCATGCAGCGGGCCGAGCCAGCGGGGCGCGTCGCCCAGGTCCACCACCGCCACCGCCCCCGCGCCGCCCACGATTTCGCCCATGCCGCTCAACGCCCATCGCACGCCGTCTTCTGATACTGCGGGCGGTTGGGTCTCTGCTAGAGCGAAATCCTAGGAGAAATAACCAAAGTTTAAATTATTTTCCAAAAATGTCATTGGAATTTTTGGCTCTTATCCCTTGTCATTCACTACCTGAAGGAATCGGAATAACAAGACAAGCGAAAACGCAAACACTCAGGCGGAATTGTATCACATATAATATAACCCACTTAAGGTTCACTTGATATACCCTTGATACCCGATTAACATAAAAACACTTTGAGACTGTGTAATGCAAAATGTTTAAATGAATATAAAATGTTGACTTAACGATTTGTTAAGAACAGAAACCGAATTCAAGACAACGTATTGAATAAGTCAAGGAATAATAGTTTGGGCGATTGCTTCTAAAGTATCTTGAAAATAATTATTTTGCAGTTTTTTGAGTCCATGCAACACACAATCTAAAATTTTCAGAAATTTTCTTCAGAAAATTAAAGACCAAATGTGTGAATAAAGTGAATAGGTAGGTAATCGATCTGGTGAACAAAGCTTCTCAAATGTTAATGGACTTGCGTATAAAAGAAGTACTGAAAATATTTCATAAATCGTGGAAATTAACATTCGATGTGCAAAATTTCTCACCCTTTTAGTTTCTTCATTACCAGTTACAGATATGTAGTACATCTTCAGGCTCCATGTCAACAAAATAACTTTACATAAATACTGCAGCATTTTATAGCATAAAAGCAACTTTAAACTTTATATTAGTGACTATTGTCCCACGTAAAGGTGTAATCTGCGGTACTCACAGAACATTGTTCAAGTCGAGTTATTCTCAATATGAGAATCTCTTTCTGTGATTTTTATACCTTGTTTTGTGTGACTGACACTTCTACAATGATTTACGCGTCTACCTGGAACAATGTCAAATAACCTGACTGAAAATGTCGCAATATTTTCCGGTAAAGCGAGATCATCTGATTGCGTGGAGGTTCCGTGGTTATCGGCTCTTTTATCATTCTGTACATATTTTATTCTGGGAAAAGCAAGTTGAAAATGACAACTGTCGTTTGAAGGAAACAAACGAAATATTTCCAAAGACACTTCTATAATCAATTATTATTCCTAAACTAATATATTGTCAATGACTATTTATTGAATAAATATTTAAATATATTGTTCTAGTAATACGAACTAGAAGCATTAGTAACGTTTGTTGAACTCCAAAACTAATCAATGATACAATTAATATTAACCTTCTTATTTCACGCAATCAATCATCGCAGATATAATGAGATAGGATGGTGTTAATTGTAATGGGATAAGTTCCTTCTCTTTTTCAGTGAAGAATATTATTTTCAGTATTATCAAAATACATGAAATTTAATTAACCAAATGTATGGTCATATTCTTGAATCAATCGATTTAGAGATTAGCAAAAACTATGTGGATATTTCTTGTTTTTAAAATAGCCAATCATTTTAAAACCACATTTCATTGATATGACACAATGTTTAAATTGTAATTACCAAAATTAACGCCAAGGCAACAGTTTATTTTATTTTTTCGAATGAAGTTCTTTATAGAAAGAGAGAATATTAATGCTGTCTCTTGTTGTAGGAAAAGCATGCATACATTTTTACTCCGAGTTTCAGAGTTCACAATTTCAGATTTTCTGACTCTTCCCTACTTAATAATTTTCACGCATGTGTCCCCTGGCCAACGAGCGGACGCAAATTCTGCTGATGATTTTGTAGGTCTCGGTGTCGGTGTATTGATCGGCTGCCTTTGAACCTGTTGACCTGTTATTGTCAACGTGTCAATTCGGCGCTCAATCTCTACACGAAGCGACGCGCAATTTGCACTTCTCTCCGCCCACCGCGACCGCAGCAAATCATAACGCCACTGGCAACACCGCAAGACCGCAGGACCGAAGTTCGCATGACAACGGCGCGGCAGTGGCCGTATTTGACGGTTGACGGATGGCGAAGACCAGAGTGGGTACCTGAATCGAGAAAAAAACACGTTATAGAGCTGGCGTTAAATATTAATTATAATAGTGTTTACGTATTCTGATCATAGGTAGTATATAAATTATTGAAGCAAATCACGCGCTTCGTGGGTTGCACAATGTTAACTGGTGAATCCTAGAGTTAGAGTCGCGATTTTGGCGCAGTTTCGACACTAGCTAGGAAGCGAGGTCGCATTCAGCCGCTGACTGAGGAGAATTCTAGCCGCCAGCTGCTTCGATTGGTATTTTTGAACAATTTCCCTGTCGTTAGCTGACGAGTGTCTTGGCAGTATTCTAACGATGCGTCTGATTTTTCCTTCCTTATCCTTGTCGCTTCCTTACCGCTTACCTACGCACTTACACGGCATTATCATACATGATGGGAGCATAAAGCTTGGCCCGGCTAGGTCGGCAGTGTAGCTCTAAAGGCCCCACGGCAGTGTAGCTCTGAAGAAGGCCACAACGCGATGGCCGATTCTTCAGCTCAATCGACTGAGAGGCAGCTCATCTCGACATCCCAATGACTCCAACCGCGGAAGTCTACGAATACATTTTACGAACCTCTACGAGGAGCGTATCTTCAAATATAATTCAGCCTATAGCTTTGAAGAAGGCCATTACACCATGGCCGAAACGTTAGTTCAGTCGACTGAGACGCGGCTCATCCGCGACAGCAAGTTACACAATGACTTCCGGGCGCGAAGCTTACCAGTACCCGCACTCGGGAAGATATTCGGAAGGCGCAGAAAAAGTTGTAGATAGACACTGAATCGTGCGTTACGGCTGGGGAGGAACTGGCGTCACGTCCGGGATACAACACGCACTACACATACGGGAAACTACAGGCTTTGATTGAGAGGTTTTTCGCCAAACAGGTATATCCCACCAGTGGGGCACCACCTCAGTTTTGGACACCCGACTGCCCTTCTGCCAATCTATGGTAGTGCATGTAAATTAAGAGTGGAGGAAGGCAAAAAAGAGGAAGGAAAGATCGTCTTCGCGTCCGTGGCCACGTTTATTGGGGTTACTTCTCCGGCATTCGCTTGGTATTGGTAGGGAAACGCTCGGGAAATTACCGATCAGAGCAGCTAGCTGCTTAGAATACTCCTCCTTTACAGCGGCTGAATTCGACCCAGCTATCTAATTAGTGAGAATGCTAATATCTCTACATCCTACTTCTTGATCTCGAGGACCTCCCAGACAGAGGTACTACAGTGACATCAGTTGAATGCCCTTCTTGTTTAGCGTGTCTGAAATCATAATCACTTTATTTGACTTCCTCACTTGATAGTTTGATTATAATTGACATAATTTGAAATTAAACTTTATATTTGCTCTGCATGTACTGCGTATTGTTTTCAAAGGTTTTCAAAACGAAATTATATTGTTGTTAAAAGAATAAAGAATCATCGTAATACATCTGCTGGGATTGCTTTTATTGAAAGTTGCAGAAAGTTTGAAAAACCAAGCAAAATTATTTTATGAACTGTAGGTTTATTTTGACTCTTTGACTCACCTGAGATTTGAAATCATTCAAAATAATTTTTCATATATTTTTTCATATATATTTATTATCTCGCGTAGTTATGCGTTTACAAAAACCAGTCAAGTTTTTGCAGGAAAAAATCTTTCCTCTTACAAGAGATATCTATTCCAATCTGAGGGCGCGTAATATACCTATTCCATAAGTGCGAAAATTATTTTCAAAAAATTTTCGTTTAGCGTTCTTCAATGTGCAGTTTGCTGCAAATGTGGCCTAGTTAATCGAGGAATGATCATTACACCATTTGCAGTATTACTGGACAGTATAGCCCGTGCACATCCAAGCCAGCGAAATTGTCACTGACAGATTCTCTCGACTGCTATTGCTTGCTGATAGAACTCCAATCACAATGCGGTACCAATAGTTTATGGCCACCTTTCCCAACGTTATTTCACCCCCGCGATAACAACAGTTGACAATTCAAATTTACACTCCGTCCATGGTATCTGCTGTCGCAATGAGAGACACCTATCAGCGACGGCGTGACAACAGCGAGTTCCCCAAAAATACTCTTTTCCCGTGGGGAAGAATGCAGAACTGTGATGCGTGTGCCTTATCTTTCACACGTTCCAGCCGCGTTTTATCGCCCCAATATAACCCACCGCCCTCCGCCTCAACCCGCTCCCCGGCGTTTACACGGCGTCAGTCACCCCAACGCCTACCGGACGGCTGCGGGTTGGCAGAGGAGGGCAGGGGAGCCTCGCACTTCAGTGAATGGAACAAAAAACGCTCTTTAGCGCGGAAAGAGAAAAATCGAAGCAAAATAGAAACGAAAGAGAAAAATGTTTTCAAAATAGGAAAAGTTTTCGGAGATACAGGATATTAAATACTTTACGAGTTGAATCTGTTTTTGCAAGGATAAATTCTGGAAATTTTGTTCTCTTATATTGGAAGTTTTCCAGATTTATTATAAGTGCATGTAAATTTATAAAAAAAATATTTTTATAAATTTCACAATTAATGCCATATTGTATTTTCATTTAAAAACGTAAATTTTCCTGCAAAACAAGCCTAGATATGAGAGTAAGAAAACTTAGCAAGGGAGACACAAAACTGCGAGTTGAACTCTAGAGAATAAACAATTTTCCATCATGTGCATGCCTTTATATTTTTTAAAAATCTTTCGCTTTTCGTCGACGAAACTTGAGGTCGGTGTCAATTGGTTCACTGAGCTGCGCAGGCGGCGCGGCGGGCCTGAAAAAGGAGGTGGAATGGCGCATTTGTCGCGCGTTTGTTTTGTTGACACGGCGCTCCATTGTCGGCCGCTTGTCGGTTGCCCCCGCCCCCCTGCTTCGCTTGCCCCAGGGGGCGCTTCAACCCGTGTCGCTCAGCGCCGGCGTTGCATGTCCTTTCTCGCATGCATGGGAGGCGGAGGTTGAAATATTAAAAGACTGCACAGCAGAAAAATCTGGCCAACATGTTTATTTATGTAGTGTCATTGAAAACAGCAACACCCACACTGTGGCACACTGTGAATTGGCGCAGTTTGTGAGTGGGTAAATGAATCAAGGATCGAATTGTTGCACTGTTTTGGACTCTCGTTCGCACATTACAGAATTTCGTTTCGATGTTTGATTTAGGGAAATACAGTTTTAGTTTCGGTTTTCATTACAAGTCGTTTCCATTTGCAACGTTTTTAAACGAATTTTAAATCTTTGTATTGAAAAAGACGTATTCGGCAGAGTTTGCAACAAATGTTTTTTTACAGAAACGAGTATTTAAAATTTAAGATAAAAATAAACAAAACACATATTCATAAACTTAATTTTATTGTTCATTTAAACAAAGTTAGTTTTGCGACGTTTGGAGGATCATGTTTTTGTCATCTACACGCTACAACGTCTATAAAGGCACATTCACAATGCAAACTAAACAGAAGCATAGCGCATAATAAACATAAACATTAACATAAGTGATAGACTTGAAGTATTCACAATGTCCTACATACGTAAGCAAAATAAAGAGTTTCTATTGACTGAGACATTCTGGTTTACAATTGTGTTGGTGTGAGAATTGATTTCAAGATATCGACCTGTATCCATTGCTCATATGGCGTTAGTTCTTCTGCCGACTTCGCTCCAATTGATTCTTGATTTTGAGTTACCGTTCCGTGATTGGTTTATTTCTTATGTTACTTAAAATAAGCACAGGACGTGAAGCTTCAAGTTTATTAATCAATCTTATTTTATGGCGCAAACATCGTGCATATGTCTGTCATGTATTTTCTGCAACTTTTATGCTATAAACGTGCTTTTTTATTTCTCCAGAATGTCCATGTGAAGATATTTAAACCAATCATTTTTTTAAAAATTATTCTTTCAATCGTATAAGAAGCTCCCTCAAAATTGTGTAATATTAAAAAATCGTATGTTCAAATTAATTATTCTCTACTGTAACAGTTTCAAAACATATATTTTATCGATTGGTCATACTGGCCATGCTTTCACGGACTGGAGGTGTGAACGGGCACCTTATCTCCTGTGAACCTATATATACGTCAAGGATTGTTTACTGCTGTACAGCACATTCTCAATCTGTTTCTCGGCGATTATCGGAGGTCGCGTGTTTTGTTCCCACGTTTTCTGTAGTTGTGGTGATTTTTAGCTTGTGAGAAGCCACTTTTATTAAAAGAAGAAATAATTATATACATAATTTTAAATACTTTCAATAATAAATAATTCAAAAATATATTGTTAAAAACAATTATTTGTGAATTTAACCCTTTTACTCCATCTTGGCAAAATGCTGTTCACTTAAAACAAAATTTGTCTGATCCAACTTTTCAACCAATAACGGTGTATCATCCTTTTCCCCAGTCATCCTGTTATACTACAGAGAGCCCGAGCTGAGTGATTAGCACAAGCATACGCCAACGACTGCGAGGAAAGTCTGTTTGTCCCGTTTCGATAGTTGTGTGTTTACTGCTGAGAAGCAACGCTGTTGCATTGTGTCATCATAAGAAAGGAAATAACTCAAACTTTACATATTTTTAAATACTTTCATAATAACATTGAATTTTTCTTCGATTGCAGACAATAGTTACATTTTAACAAACATACTATGATGGATGTACTTGAAACCCGTAATATTCAACTCTCGATCGGTAGAGCAAATGATAAAAAGGCTCAAAAAAAACTGTCTAGATCAATTAATCATGTGTGCTTTTTTTTCGCCTCATTACTAAACAAGAGACCAGCTGTATACCACAATCAACCAGCGGACTGCTTTTTCTTGGGTTGCGAATAAGAGCAATTCAATATTCGGTGGAAGTTATTCACTTATGTGTAACAGGTTTTTTTATTCAACGCGTAGAAACGTTATGAATCAAGTTTAGTTTGATTGAATGTGTTGAGGAAAAATGAATTGGATTGATCTGATTATCTTATAGTAAAGTGTGAAAGTAAAAGTTGAATTTGTAGAGTTTTAACGTTTATTTCTTGTTGTTGAACTTAATTAATCTATGTTTTATATTAAAGGCATATTTTTAACACTATTGTCTAAAATATAGTTTAACTAACTATTTCAAAACCGTCAACGTGCATTCATTTTTCACGAGATTCAGCCAGACATATTTGTTAGGTGACTCCACCGGAGCCAGAGGGCCATGCTCCATGCCATTGTAAAATTTACAGTGATTAAATATTTTTAAACATTTACAACATGCCTCAAAATTCATTAGGCCTCGGAAACGCAATAGCGTTGTGGTTCGCCCCCAAAATCGGGGGTCGCTGGCAAATGGTGCGGCGGAGGTTTCACTTTTAACACATTAAAGGCCGGCCACATTGTCCCGGGGCCGCAGGCTTCGTTTCGGGACGGACTTGCAGCAGGGGGAATGAAGGGCGGTACCTGCAGATACGATACCTCAATTTTTGTTACATCACCATTGTGTCGCAGCGCCTTTTCAAAGAGCGCATGATCGTTTGAAAAAGCGACAGGACGGGCGAAGGGTCGTCGGTTCAGCGAAGGAAGGGTTGCTGGTGCGTCAGATAAAAAAAACGCTATTAATTCTTCATTCAACGGGAACTTCCGAGGATCAGATTCTAATTTTTACATATTCCTATACATTCCATTTGTTTTTGTATACATTACATTCCTCCAGTTTTTTTCGATTCTGTATGGAAAGTAATGTTTAATGTCACACTTTTGTAAATGTTCTAAATATTTTAAACATTTAAACTCAAACTACCATAAAAAGTCGTCTTCATTCTCTATATTGTTATACCTTACGTGCATATGCATGATTTTGGTCAGTTCTCAAATACATGAAAGCTAAATTTACATTTCAAAAATGTTATCTTTTCATATAAATTATGGAAAGATAACTTCTGTTTCTCTAAAACAAATTATGAATTGATAAGATATGAATTGATCAAAGAATGGTTCGAATTTGGGACATCACACGATCTTACATGTTATGCCAAATTTACGATCTTACGCCAAAGAAGGATGTGGTCTTTCACATATTAACTTTCATAGAAGAGATATAAATGTAAGAAGCAGTGAATAAAATGCAATGAATATTGATGTACAAAGTTTCGAAGACGTTTTAAAGTAAATCCTTTAATAAATGTTGGATAAGAATGTAAAAGACCGAAGTACAGTTGTCCAATTCGTCGAAATCGGTTTTGTCGAAAGAACATCAGAGAAAATGTTTCATATTAAAAAACCTACATAGGGAAGAAATTGAATACTTCATTAAACTGGGAGCTTTTTGTTGCAAATAGACGTAAAGATGTTTTTGTGTCTCATTGGTCGTTGTTGTATTTGCTATACTAAACCTTTACACATTCCTCTGGTTCTATTAACAAAAAACAAAGAAAGAAGTGCTTCATTGATCGAAACTCAGGGCAAGCATATTGATCCCGGAAATGCATCTCTCTTTGACACAGCTTCAAAAAGAAAATTGTTGAGGTGCGGGACTTCTCTTTCCAAGAACATCATTCCGGTCTCTCAAGCGTGTCATTTCTTTCCTTTGTGCAAGGCTCTCTTCGCAGAAAAGTAGTTTGCAACCTTACAGCTTCCTTCTCATAACTTGTTTTCAACTTACGACGAGGTATTTGGAAAGAAAGACTTCCTAATAATCCTCCATTACACTTAATTACATAATGTCAAATAGTTCGGTACTTAACTTCATCCCTTTTTCTTCTTTCGCAATGACGAGAGACTTTTGACGTCCGCGTCCCTCTGGGAGGCAGTCGCGCTTCTTTCGAAACCGGTTAGCGAAGGGAAAGTTTCCCTGCGAATATTTCGCGGTCGACAGAGAAAGACGCATTGCCAGCGGCGCGGGGCGCTCCCCTAACTTCCCGAGCTCATGGGAATGTTGACCCCGTGCGCTTCGGGTTGGCCGGAGAGCTGCCAAAATATAAACAAAAGCCCCGAAAAAGGAACTTAGGAATCTCTCGGGGCCCTTGACAGACAACCTAACTCGCACGACTGCTTTTTTCTTGGGGGTCGCGAAATACGGAGACAATTCAATATCCAGTGGAGGTTATTCACTTATGTTGCAATAGGGTTTTTTATTCAACGCGTAGAAACTTTCATGAATCAAAGTTTATTTTTGATTGAATGTGTTGAGAAAAATAGAATTCGATTGAACTGATTATCTTACAGTAAATTGAAAGAAAAAGTTAGATTGTGTTGAGTTTTAATGTTTCTTTCTATTGGTGAAAATAATGTTATGTTATGTTATCCTATTACAGACATTATTATAACTGCCTGAAATATAGTTCAACATCATATTTCAAAACCGACAACGGGCATTAATTTTCACGAGATTCAGCCAGCATATTTGTAGGCGACTCCCGACAGAGGCCAGAGGCCACTCTCCATGATATTTGAAAATTTACAGTGATAGAAATATTTTAAAACACATACCAATATGACTCAAAATGATATACAATTTGTTGATTCATTTAATAATATTAACATTGATATCGTTAATGATCAAATATATTTTACAGATTTTCTCAGAGCTTATATTTAAATTTTCTTAAGACGACATATTTATAAAAAAAATAATTTGGATGTTTTATTTTCAGTTTATTTATTAATTAAATATATAAATTATAAGTAATAAATAAATTATATAGTACAATTTTAAAATGTTGCTTATTTTTTAAACCTCCACTTCAATATTTTCGAAATTCTTTCATGTTTTTGTTTAATGCGTTTGGCGTTTCAACCACTCCACGAGTAAAGAAACAGCACCAGAAGAAAGCTTCACAAAATATTGTGCTTCAACTCCAAAATGGATGAGCGCAAAGAATTCAAGCCATTCCGATTATGCTTTTCTGGATGCGTTTTCATGCCATTAATTCCAGCGAAAGCACAGTGAAAGTAATTCTTCAGAAACCCCTTTAGCATATTTCACATTATTACCTAGGCATTGCTGCAAACATATTTTATAACATTCCTCTCCGCTGATGTAGAGGCAAGTAGCAGTGGAACGCGGCCCAGTTCCCTCCTCCCCTCCCCTTCCCTTCCCATGGCAGCGACAGAGCTGCCAGTCGCCCGCAGCATTCACCATTTTGCACACATCAACTATGGGTTGTCATGCGTATAATTAGCAAAAAATGGCCTTAAACCTGAGGCATGTTTAATCTGTTCTCATATAAATAATTGTTGCCTTTGTTAGAAAACTTGAAAAAAACTTTGAAAACAAATTTTCAAAAATTATATAAGAAATAACAAGGGACAAAGACGAAGTGGATGAGTGAGTGAGTGAGTGAGTGAGAGGTGGGTTCCTGGCACGTCAACCATAATGATCATTAGTTCCATAAGAGTAGTGCATGTTATATCCCGGGGGTGTCCTTCCCTCGTTGGAACGTAAGACCCGGCACTGACCAACACGCCGGATTGCGGGAGAATTTCTTCCCCAGGTATCTCCTACAAACGGGTACCGCCCCAGCGGCGATAAGCTCTGCTGCCCCGTAGTGCGGTAGTATAGTGTACATAAGTGTAATTGTATGTAAGGAGAGACGATAGAAAAAAGAAAAGGGACGAAATAGTCTGCGTCTGTGGCCCGTTTGTGAGAGTACTGCTCCGAAATTCGTCTGGTATTAATCGGCGTGAAAATCACGAAAACCTACCGGTAAGAGCAATAAGCCTCAAAAATTCTTCTCTCGATAGTGGTTGAATTCGACCCAGCTATGTAGCCGAAAATCCTCTTCAATAGGAGGATATCCACCGAGTGCGGGTTATCTTTCGCTCGAAACCTAGGGCAGCAATGCCTCAGAAATAATGATGTTGTTCCTGACCTGTAAGATGCGTTGCAAAGAAGTAAAATATTTTATATGATTCAAAGACCACACATAACTAGACCGGTAGTGAATCATTGAAGTAGACCTGTTTACTTGAAGAATAACGGTTTTTGAGCTATCTAAAAAATCATAAGGTGTTGTTACTAGTCGATAAATATTATTATTTTATTAATTAATAGGTAATATTACAGACAAATTAGCTACTTGATCCTCTGCGGCTTAGGCGAAGGCCTTTAAGCCATTACAATACCTACATTCTTTCGCGTTCTAATCTTTTGAATTCTGGTATTCACCCCAAATGGTCTCCATCGCATCAAAGCCGCGGAGAAGAAGACCATAAGCTACGGCTCAGGAAAAAACCCCTGAAGGGGAAAAACCTGCCGTCAGAAGCGAATACATACTAATCTATTCCGACGTTTATTTAACTATTTATTTTCTGGCGTGGGCGTCCCGCCGTCTCCTTCCAGTGCTTGGCCTCCTCAGCACCTGGAAACAAAACAGCGCCACAGCAATCGTCGCGCACCAGCGCCTCTGCCTTATATTTTCGATCCCCCCTTACCTCCCCCTAATGCGCTTATTACTATGCCAGTTTTGTTTATTTATTGTATTGACCTTTTACTTACAATTGACTACGACTTATGACTTATTTCTTAACTGTTTACTAACTTAACATAAAATTGCTGATAACTTACATATTGTTAGCTTATTGACTTATTTATTTCTCTCCAGTCTAGCTCCGCTCAAGCTAACCGGTGCTGTTTTCCCACTCCCTAATTTTCAGTTCCCTAATGCGTCCGAACCTTTCCTAAAATGTTCCTAATTCTTCCATGAATTTAGACCTTTTATCACCTAAATGTTTTGGGCGAGCGTTACGTTCCCGTTTAGAAAGTAGTAATTTCCCATTCCCATCCATTTTTTTCTCCATGATTCGGTTGCACAGCAAATTAAGAGGATGTGGATCCAGTCTTCCCTATCACCGCAAAGCACACAGATGCCATTACCACTTGCGTCCTTTAGCTACGCGTGCAATCCATCCCCCAACCCTGAACCAAGCGTATCCCCCTCTTGCGTCATTTCCGAGAGTATGAACGTAACTTTCGCAACCCCATAACGGACTCGCATGGCTTTGATCTACTAGCGAACGTTTTTCAGCCGTTGCTTGCCCAGATCTCTTGCCTTATAATATCCGCAAGTCTATTGGAAATCAGCCGTTCTATTTCACGGGTTCCCCTATCTCCCATCATTTCCGGAGAGACGTCTCCCAACCCTCTGCGGTCAAGTAGCCGTTTAATTTTGTACGCCGTCGATGAATATAATGTACAAAGAATATTTATAAGCTGAAATTTTTGACACAAATTACTTCGTTAGTTAAAAATATAAGAATGTGTCATGAGAAGTCGCTATGCGCTTCCTGGCGTGTTACACGTTAAGACAGTGACACTTTTACTCACTTGACAAACACCAGCGTGTGACTTCCCTTCTTGAGCAAAACTGTTAAGGTCCAAATCCACCGACTCGCCTGATTAGCTCTGCGGTAACGACGTATCTTGCTACTCGTGTCGGTGAAGACGTTATATCAAATTCGGGATACTCACCAATTAGTATTTATTATTATTATTATTATTATTATTATTATTATTATTATTATTATTATTATTATTATTAATATTAATATTTATATTATTATTATTCGTTATTCGTTATTTACAGACTTTTTTATATATTTTTATTTTCATTTCTGTATCTGTTTTTTAGCAAATCTCTAACACATTTATAAACTTATAGACGCTTCGATTCTTTATAAGATTTTTAAATTAAGTGTTTTATATAGGAATTAGTTGTATTTCGTTAACATATACATTCTTTTGTTAATTATCCATGTAAACGCCTTTCTTTGCACAAAACAAAATGTATGTATGGTTGAAACATGTCATTCTTCACTTGTCCATCATTATTAATGGATCGGTAAACGGTTGCCGACTCTTTGACTTGTGAATAAACTCACCATCAGTTAACATTTTTAATGATATTATTTAGATTTCAAACAATAGAAGATTATAAACTAACAACATTAGAAGCAATTATACAGACAGATAATTTAAACATTTAGGAAACGTTATATTGAGCACTTAACTTTTAACGAGCCATTTATGCGCATGTTGTAAAATTTTGATACCAATGTTGGTGGTCTCAAGTCAATGTAGATAACAGATCCTAAAGATTGTCAATTATTTGTCATTTATTTACACCATAACACGCCAAAATTCCATTGTATAGATCCTTTCGATAAGTTTCTCTACACGTGATGTTTTGGATTAAATGTTTTGGATGTTAAAAACTAAATCATTTACTACAAATTATTTTATTTCTTAAAAAATAATTTTGTGTTTTGTGTGAATTATGTTGAATTATTTTAGAATATATTTTCATCAGAAACGCGAGTTTCAAAAAGGTTTATGAGATATTACAGTTTTACACGACGCTGAGAGAAATGTTTTCTAATCGCCGTGTTCATAAAAAGAACATTTCATATCAAATTGACGTAAATATGGGGAAAATTTATTCTGGTATCATCAGCTTGGTTGGAAAGTGATTTAACGTAAAATGAAAATGCCAACTGTGAAACAAAAGGGAATTAAATATTCAAGCATTCAAAGTATAAGTCATTTCAGCATAAACCGAACGATAAATCAACATTTCCCCATATAGCCCTCTGTCGTGATTTATTTGTACAAAGTGAGAAAGGCAGAATTATGCATTCTTAGAGTTGCATAATGTTGGTAAAGTCGTATTCGGCTCGGATTTACTCCTCAAGGGACGGAAGTCATGGACGAAAATACTTGGATACAACAATTTCCTTAGATTGAGCATTTCTTTCTCAGCAAAACTTGCGTTTCACTCTCCGGAACTAATTCATGTCACCTCCCACCACCACAACCATCCCAGCGTCCGCCAGTGTGCCACGTCCCAGCTGCCATCTGCGACTCTATTCTCCGCCCTCGCACCAAGTGCAGTCATTACTGCGAAATAGCGTGGCGCGCTCGGTCCTCCCTTTGACGGGCAGTGGGCGAAAGTAACATCGCAAGCGAATTCAATCAATTCGAACTTCAATAAAAATATATAAGACGTTTAAATGAAAACTCGTTGAACCCGCGTAAATATTCAGCTCTTTGTAATTCATTGCTTTAATAGTGAAAGTATCTTCTTTCTGAAATCCGGCTTCGATAGTGTATGACACCTCACGTTTGAAAGTGAGGGTATGCTCCAAGAATGCAATAAATTGTCAAAAAATTCTTGTGTATATTCGACATGAGAATCATAACTGGTGTTTCTCTGAGGATACAAAAGTCTACTTTAAGGATATATTTTTACTTCAGTTTCTGAGTCAATTATCCCCGTCTTGATATAGTTTTTCTTCCAGTTTCCCTGATTCTTTGAGCAAATGCTGAGATGGCCCCTTGCTTCGCTTCTGGAATTGAACGTATATTCACTATTTGAGCACATTTCCGTAAGCTCTGTAGGAAATGTATTTATTCAAATAATCGTTCTCCATTTTATCGCTGCAATAAGTAGATTTCTTCTCGTAGAGATAATACCCAAAATATGTAGTTGGTATCACTTTGCAAATGGTTGTTATTTCAATGTAGCAAATATTTTCTTACCAATTCTGACCAAAAATGCTCTTGTCTGTCTGTCTGTAATCATAATTAAACTTAATACTACATATATGAATTGGGCCAGATCTTAGAGCTCAAGTACCATGCACTTCTCCCCATAATACGTCACACAGCTTTTAACTGTTTCTGACGTGAAATTCAGAAATAAGGTCCAAGTCACATCGTTTTCGTGCTCAAAGGCAACGTGTGTCAAGCAGCGTTATTTGGGTTGTGGTTTCCTTTCTATATCTCATGTATCACAATTTCACGTTCGTTTTCCTTTTCTTGATTTGTATCATACATAATTAAATGAATTGGTCAAAGATTTCACACATGTAATGGTCTTTATTGCATGTAGTTTCAGTGCAAATCACGGTTTTATTTTCTCGGCCTTAAGAAGGTACGCCTTATGAATAGCAAGTTTTGAAAAGCTGCGGTAAATTTTGGGCAGGAAAAAATCTTATTGCCGGACCCTGGTAACGAAAAAGTGCATAAATCTAGGTGCTAATTTTAGTAAAAATCCTCTAACACGTGGTCAAGTCAAAATCCATGTTTTGTGGGTTTTTGATAGTGAAAAATCAATTGACGGCAAAAAGTCTATCCGTCTGTCTGTCCGTCCGTCCGTCTGTCTGTTTGTGAAAAACCCTAGTGGCTAAACCTTTCATCAGATTTTCTCGAAAATTGATATTCCGCAATCGACCTTACTGATGATTCGTCGCCGTTAATCGGAAAGCGAAAGTTTAATTTTGGGGGTACTTTACATGAACACTTTCTTTTCCCTCGGAACCTTTCAAAATTTTCAAGAAAATGACTTAAACGTTTTTTATTACACTTGGAATTCAAATTGGATAGTGTAAAGGACGTTTAAGAATGCAGGTCTCAGTTCGTTGAAAACCCTGATTTTTCGAAAATTGCAAAAGCACAAACTTTTTTGACGTCTTCCTGCACCTAAAATATTAAAGATAAAGATTTTTTTCCTTAATGAAATATGTTCCTTAAATATAGATTTTGAAATAAGGTCATTTACTACGTTTCAAATATTTGAGTTGTACAAAAAATTACTGTGATGTATATCTGAGATAAATTGAGGTATAAATACTATTACGTAAGCATTATTAGGGTGAGAAAGTATGTGGTTTCTTAGCAAAAGATTTTTTATGAATTTGACACAATTTCGTGTTGTTATAGTATCACAACTACAAATTAATTCAACATTATTTCATCAATTATAATTAATGACTCAACAAAAACATTTCTCACCCTGTCTTGTAAAAATATAACTCTTTTTCTCTTTTCATTCTCTCGAAATGTATTAAAAACGCGTATAAACGCGCAATATGCGTGTGTAGTATTCCTGCAGAGAAAAAGTAGAGACATGATACAATGGTGACAATACTATGGTGATACAAAAATCCATATCAAAATCAACTAAAATACAACATTTGAGAATTCCTGATACAAAAAGTGTTCCTTCGTGTTATGTCTCAACGTCTGTCTGTAACATTAACGTAAAATGTGTAAATACTTTACGAAATATTTTACTAGGGGCTATTTTAAGACTCAGGATTCTCCATTTTCCATGGTTTTGCAAAAGGGAGGATTTGCAATAAAATTGATTTGGTTTCTTTCCCTTTATATTCCACAATTTATTATTAGTTTACGCGATAAATTTTGAATTAACAAGTTCGCATTTCAGTTTAGAGTTCGGCAGGGACATGTCAGGATTGCACGATTATTTTTTTTAAATATGGATATTGCAGACTTTTAAGCAACTGATTTAATTTTGTCTTTGATGTAACGTAAAATTTTCAGACTTTAACGCAATGAAAAACAATTATTTTGAATTTTTATTATTTTTTTTTCATTTTCAAGACAACGTTCGTCGACCTATTTTACTTCTTTAGAAAACTACAATGACTTTGAGAAGCTACATGGTCTTTACAAAATTTATATTGGTTATTATATATCTATAAATAATTGCGTTGTTACATAGAGAGATTGATATATAGATTCGATATCCGATTTTCATTACAAAAAATTACGCTTTAACGAAGTTAAAAAACTAGATGTTTAAAAGGTAAATTTCAGTGCCAAGATTGCCTTGTACCAATAACTCAATTTCAGAGAAAAGTGAAGATCGATGGGCTTGAAACTAACCTCCTCTTATGCGTTTCCTACAACGCCTCTGTTTTTGGTACGTTTTTATTTTTGAAAGTATGTTTTAGAGATTCTCTCGGTTTAATATTTTTCAAATAGCATTCCAAATTTTTCCTGTAATTGTGAATACAGGTAAGTGTCATAAAGGTGAAAAACTTGTTTTCATTAACGCATGTGAAGGTTTTTGTTTCTGTGCACCGCTTTTGGCCAATTTCCACGCAGCGTATGGCCCAGCGCTCTGGCCAGGCCAGGCACATAGAGCTGCGGGTAGAGCGAGAGCGAGGGTGGGGCCGGGCGCGGGGCAGGGGTGAATGAGGCCGAAAGAGCGCACGCAGCCACCGCGTTGCATATTTAGCAGCCGCGTAGAGACGGCGGCGGGCAGAGGTGAGCGCTGCAGGCAGAGCGGGGCACGGAACGGTGGACGGACGGGGTGGAGCGGGAGGAGGGTCGGGATAGGTGGTGCGGAGGCAGGGTCGGGCGATAGGCGCAGGCGAGGCGGAGGGTGGGCCGAGCCGAGGGACGGGACGGAGGCAGGGGGGCGGGGCCGGCTGGAGTTGGGGCGTGCGGAGCGGGTGGGGCGGGCGTGAAGGCGGTTAGGGCGGGGCGAGGATCGCGGGTTGGGGAGAGTGAGGGCAGGGGAGCATGCGCAGTGCAAAATTGCGTGAACGGGTGACAACTCGCTCCCTGGAAAAAGCTGCTGGCGGACGCCTGCCTGCCCGCGCGCTCGCTACGCTGTCGGCTCGACCTGCCGGCTGCCCGATCAACTAGTCCGGTCACGGGCTTCCCCGCCGGCTCCTCCCGCGCTCTGCCCGCGCTCTCGACTACTCCACTCGATTTCAAACATTTGCCCATGCTTTCCCGGCTCGCCTTAAACACTCGTTCCTATCATCCTATCAACTCTCGCTCACACCCACTCCCCGTAACTCTCTCTCTCTCTCTCCCTCTCACGCTCATCTTACTTATTCGCTCAGTCAGTTTCACACACTCTCCCACTTACACTCTCGCACATTCATTAACACTCACTCTCCCTCTCACACTCTCGTTCACTCTCCCGTTCGCAATGCCATTTTGTCTCCCGCTCACTCATCCCACACTGTTTCCCACTCTTCCCCACTCCTTCCCCACACTCTCCGTACTCTCTCCCTACCCCATCTCCATTCTTTTCCCACTCTCTCCTCCACTCTCTCCCCAAATACCTCTCCTTTTCACTCCCCTACTCTCCGCCGCAATCACTCTCCCATTCACTATTTCACTCACTCACCCACTCACTCTCACAATCATTCCCACATTCCCTAAACCACTCACTCACCTTCCCACTCACTCTGTTTCGTACCCTGTCACTTTCCCACTCACTGTGCTTTGAGTTCCCATTCTTTCCCACTCTCACCACATTGACGAATTCACGTTTTCTACCTACGTTCTTGCCTGTGGATTCAGCATCACCACGCTCCCATCTCATACATTATTTATTCATCTATAAATCTATCGCAATTTACTTTTTATTCTGACTCATATTCCAATTTGCCTATCTACCTTTCTACCACATTACTACCCTACTACCTCTCTCACATACCATCTCTGACGGTCCACCCTTCCTTCCACACGTCTATCTGCCTTACCTAGTACTGCCTATATAGTACTGACTATCCAGTACCACTTCTGTAGTACTTCTGCCTTTTTATTCACTCTCCCATTTCGTCTGCGTGCCTTTCTTCCCGTGTTCTCGTAATACTCGAAGTCTTCCCTCAGTTCCTCTTCTCGTCGAATACTACACCATGTCACGCTCTTGCTTCCCGGTTCCACCGCAAAGTCCAACAGCTCCTCCATCGCTTGAATGCTTCGCAGCTTGTCACCTCTCCCGCTGCCCTGCCTCTTCGTCTCCTCTGTGCCGTCTCGTTTTATTGCCGCTGTTGTCATCGCAGCAACGTCCAACTGCGCTCTCGGGTTGCGTTTGCCGACTCGCTTTCATACATGAGCGAAGCTCGTTTACAGGTGATTCGACGGGCAAAAAACTAGTTGCTTGTAATCAACATGTCAATTGTTGGATTGACTTGGGTGGTTTAACTATTGGCATATTTGCCGGTTATACCCAAGTTTGCGGGCTCGAAACCGTTTGAAGCCGGGGATTTTTAAGGGTGAAAAAATCTTTCGTACACCTTCCTTAGGAGGTTATCTAAAGCCAGCTGTCACATGTTGGAGATTTACTGCATGTAGAAGATCCTCAGGCTTAAAAGAAGCCTCTGAGCTAAATTAAAATCGCATGTTTCGTCGCATGACTGATATCTTTTTTCTCTGTTCAGCGGTGAAAGGAGCATGGCCAAACGGAAAAGCCAACCTGGTGGCCTGTCTTGTCAAGGGTCTGACAAAATACTGACTCACTGAATTGAATTGTTAGAGATGTTCAGTTAACCTATTTCAATTTATTTTAGCTAGTTAAATTCGCTATCGATAAAATTGTACATCTCAAAACAATGTTAATGCTTCATTTTACTATAATAACATTCTCAAATTATAGCCAATTATTTGAGCAACAATATATTTTCATTATTGTGTTCCTATCTCCACTGCTGTGGATTCATGATTCCATTACTTTTTGTCTTGTCAGATTGTGTTGGGGAACAATCAGACATCCATACTACGTTCTCGATTACATAACAAACCTCAGTCTATTCACTTTACACTCTGAACCAGATAATTGTTTCTTTTCGCGTACAATGTAGTGAATCTCTCATTTGATATTTGGTCATGTATATTCAGCGTACTGATTCAATTTGAAGGTTTTTTCATAAACATATACTACAAGGTCTATTAGTTCTGTTGTACACCATTGATATTGTCTCTTTAATTGATTTCTCCCGCTAACTTCTGTTTGAACAGTAAGCATTTGAATTTTCAGTCTTTATAGCGTTCTGAATTTCTTGCTAAAAAAAGTCTGCAATTGCAGAGATCTCAATTTTTCTGCAAGTACAATAGCAAACAAATGCCAATGATAGTAAAACTTTCATCACATTATGAGTGAAATGCAAACGAGACAGTTTCATTTGCATTATTTATACAGGAAGGGATGTAAAGAACAATGAAGAAACTGAATGGTAAACTTTATGCTTAATAAATTATGCGAAACTTACAAATCGCGTATTAAATATTAATACGCCAATACTAACATTGTCTCAGAGATTGATTTAAGAAAAGTATATTTATCTACATTGGTGAACTAAATTTCAATTATTTTTCCCGCGGGTAGTATACTTTTAACGTATTATTATTACAGAATGTTCCCTTAAATGGATTCTTACTTAAATTTCTTTTATGTTAAAAAAACATCGTTAAAACGTTGGAATTTCAAGAATATTTGGGCTGTTCAATTTTACTCTTGTGTGATATATTTATGTGTTGTAACTTTACATAATCCGTTTCACGTCCGTCACGTTTAAAATACATTGTTTATCCTCAAAATTTCGCGATTATTAAAAAGATTTACGAAATGAACGAAAAGGGTTTTATATCTTTACGAGGAAGTATTTGTGTGTGCGTTGGCTTTAAAATAACGTCTAGATATTGTTCCGATCGCGATGCAAATCGCGTTCTCATGCAGAAGAGGCTATTCGTACCCTTCCTTTGCCACGTATTTTGGTAACAAGGCTGTAATTAAGTGTCTCTTCCTGTAACAGCTTCACCCAGCGGAAGCGCTCGTCGTCCACAAGCCGATGGAAGAAAAGGAACCCGTTTCATTTCCGACTAGATATGTCTTCACTTCCATTGCCTTGATTTCCATAAAACATGAAGCTTTTTCCAACTTGGGGGAGAGGGAACAAGAGGAAAGAAATTAAGAGATTTAAGATTAGATCTACGTCGTTTAAAAGACGCCATTACCATAAAAAGCAGTTTGTTATTCTTCCGCACTTCCTAATCGGACACGTTAAGTCTGAACCAAATAGCAGCAAGTACGTATTAATATTACAGGTAGTGAATGAATGAGTTAATTACAATAGACAATTAAAAGGCTGATCTGTTGAAAAAGAAGGAACAAATTCTAATGAATGAAAATAATATATGCTTATTTTAAACATGTGTCGATGTAAACCTATCGGTAAATTTCAAAGTTAAAGGAATTTTCTGTCAGACTTGTAGATTAATATTTTGTAATAACCCGTGTCTAGTAATCTCGCACTGTTTGCTCCCGTAAATTGTCGTTTTATTCTATGGGCGAATTTTTAGTGTTAAACAGTTGATATCTTGAATTATTTTGCGTCAAGGGCTTTTATTTTTCATCACATAAGAAATACTATTTAATAAAAGTTTGGATCCAATAAAATTGAACTTTAAAAAGTATTGTGGTTTTAGCGAATGAAGAACGTACGTTTCAGTGAACAAGTACTTGTGGCTAAATATCAAGTGATATAATATTTTTTTCCAGTGCATACTGTAAGCCCTGGAATCATCGATATAGTCTCATATCACTTCTAAATTTCCTTGATTTTTCTAACATTAATTTTTTAGTTACAACATATGTAAAGTCTACAAATCTTTTCTAGTTTCATTGATTGTTACAGTAATGTGATTATCTACCCTGGATTAAGAGAAGGATTTCGGTGCACTTTAGGGCGTTTCCGAAAAATTAAACTTCATTTTAGATTTATATTTTCTTAACTCATTTAAGTACGTAAAATAGAGAAAATTTGGCAATGAAAGTTCATATTTTGTAATAAACCTCTTTAGAATAGTTATTTTAAAATGCAATAAATATTAGTTGCTATCGAGACATGTAAGATATGTATAATTTGGGATACACTTTATATCACTTCAATATTTTACATTAACTTAATTCAAGTTTATTATCAATGTGTTTAATGATAAAAAATGTTATATTCACAAAATATATGAAAATATTTGATTTAATTACGTGAAATTAATGTATTATATTTATCAGGTAGAGGCAAACATAATATTCTGGGAAACTTTATTACTCAAGTTCGCAAGCAATTACATAATATTTTTGCTCAAATACCTTTCTTTTACCCGTTACATGGAAAATATTTCACTCCTTCGAATCCTCTTCTCCTCTGAAGCACCCCGTCCTCACTTCAAAAGAACGCTCTTTTAATATATTTCCTGGAGATCAGAACATATTCACGTAGGAACGCTGGAGACATTCTAGCTGTCGTTCTACTTTTGCCACCAGGTTAACCTGACTGTCCGTTTTATTGACATGGTGACAGAAGTCGGCATAGCTGTTCCCTCCCCACCTTTTATGAATAAATTACAAATTTCTCGAAATGAAGTCGATTTGTTACTTACAGTGTAATGCAAGGAAATAAATTACTATTGAAAGTGCCAATACATATTTGTAACCGCTTGTTTCCCCGCTTCTTAGATATAATTTCTTGTACTTGTATTTTTGAATTTTTCTTGTACTTGTACTCTGCGTTTTTGACAAACTGTCGATGAGTCCTGAGTTCCGAAAGTTGACCTTTCATTAAATTTACTACAATTAATTACATGAAAATTAAATTTAAAGTTAAATTTAAATACTTCATCCAAATAAATATACTTTATTTAAAAAATGTATCCAGGAAACGTGAAAAGAGTGATTACGTCTAAAGAATTTGGCGCGTAATAGCTCCGCATATGTGTTTAGAATAGAACGGCCGGCGCATAATTACATTAAAAGAATTCAGATCTTAGTTTGTAACTCACTGACAAGCTTCCATGCGATTCTTAACCCTTGCAAGAATATAGATGAAACAACTGAACGAAAAGCAGGCGACAGTTCCGGCAACACGGATTTCTTCTGAGAATGTGTAACGTGGATGCATGATGAAAGGTGCCAGATCCATCCAGCGTGACTTCCATTCATGGAAGACCAGTTCAACGCGACGGCGTCTTGTATGTAATGAGACCAGTCTGGAGGATAGTGCTGCCCCATCTGGAGAAGGTACCCATCAGGGGGAGATACCTGGATGAGAGTCAAAAAACCCAGAAGCCCGCATGTAGATCAGAGACAGATCGGATCTCAGCGTCCAGGGAAACCGCCCCCGTGACCGCCCCCACCAAGCACTTCACTTACGGTTCTAATGACTATAACGAAAGTAATGACCATAATTGACGCATAAAAGTAACGTTTCACGAAAGTAATGACCATAATTGACGCATCTAGAAACAGAACAATCAATCAATCGAACTGTACGGCGCTCATGGATGAAGCGTTCGACCAAGCACGAGGGATCAAATTGGTTGATTGATTGATCAATTAATGAGTCCGAGCGCGTCAACTTATAAAGTCATTAATGCCGTAAGTGTAGTGTCTGTTTCTTCCCCTGTGAGTGGGAGGTGATCTTACTCCGCTGTTTGGTGAGATCCGGTGCTGAAGTACAAGTCGGAATGCGGGGATTTTCCCCGCTAGTAGGGCACCCCCCAGCCGTTACAAGCTCTAAGCTCCCGACTGGTACAAAGAGAGCGAATGGTGCGCCTTGCAGCACCAGTCTGCCTTCACCTTTGTGGCCATTTCCGCAAGCAACCACAGTCGGTCGCCGGCGCCACCTCCGCCCCCGCGCAGCCATATTGTGCTGCGACGTGTATTATGAACGCCTGATATTACTCTGCAATATTGCCTCTTCCTGACGCTGTCTCCCTCCCGCACGCCAAGCATCTCCGAGGGTTCTGTCGGGATCTGTCGCCCCGCGCGGTTGCCGCCGCCGGCTTCTGAAGAGGAGTCGCACGATATTGATATAAAAATTCGTAATTTATTGCGGTTTTCGCGTATTGCCGAGACGCTAAATTTATTAGACTCTTCGCTTTCCTGGCGGCGTCTAAGATGAAAGTTGTCGTGTTTCGTTAGCTTCTACGCCCTGTTGGCTTTGGCGTAAGGAGCAAGGGTGTTGCTGAAACGACAGTCCCTGCGGTAGAAAAATGATGGGGACTTCTTGTGTGATCTCCAGTCTCGTGATTGAAAGACTTTTTCGTCGTGATTTCTTTTTGGCATCTCGCTGAGTTTCTCTTCCTTTCCCTTGTACTGCGACATGTTTGCGTCTCTTTTCGGTGCCATCAACAAGGCTTATGGTTGTCATTTATCCCTTTTTGCGGACGTTTTCGTTTGAGTGCATTCAGATAAACACGATTCGCATTTCATCATCAGCAGCACATTTTTGTTGTGTTGTAATCAACATTTAAAAGGGTAGGGAGATGATTGTGCAAACCCTCATTTCAATAAATCCAAACCAAAGGTCTCAGAATGTTTTCTAAAAACAAACATTATGATTAAAATGTTAAAAAAAACGTATTTATAGAACATCAGTGTGCATAAAGCAGCCAGAAGTGTTTAAAGAAAATAAGACAAGACTCATTGTACCAATACTGTGTTTTTCCTCTGGCTGAAAAAATTATATACATGTGAGTTAGCACTATGTCCCCTCAACCACTTCATTTAGTTGTCTCAACAAGAATGAGGTAAGAATTTATTTTAAAAAATCTTCATTGTAGGTAGTAGGGCAAATGCAATTGTTATGCAACGAGTTGTACCAAATCGCTCGACTGTACAAGGCAATATTCACTCTTTGATATTTGCGAGAAGTAAATATCAGTGATTCACACGATTTTGATAATGCACCGGTGAAAGGGAAATACATACATGACCTACAGTATGATATTGCAGTGAAAATTGATATCCCCATACTCCGTCGTTACGCCTAACACCGAAATGTTGTTTTATGCCATCGATTACGAGACTTCAACAAATCACATATTCCGCTGATGCAACCAAAATCACTGCAGAATTCGTAACTGGGATATTTTGATCCGCATTACCGCAAATGAACTTCAAAATTACTTGATTTGTTAATTCTTCGGATAATGTCGACGAGGCGATGGTGAAATGTGTGAGACTGAACCTAACAAACCTTGCAAATTGCCCAAAGGAACAATATTTGAATTCTGTGCATATAATTGTGCGCACTATGTAGAAAAAATATGTTACAACTACATTTTTTTAAATTGAATAGCTATTTCGGTTTGCATTATTATTTCTAATAATACATAGCAAACATAATATTAATTAATTCTTAACTCAAATACGTTTTCGTTATTACAATACATTGCATCGCTTTTGAAACAAGTTGTTGAAATGAATGGTCACATGTCTTTTTCTGAAAGAGAAATCAATGTGTATAGCTTTCCTCTAGTCGAAGACAGAAAATGATAATAATATTATTTGTTTAAACGTAAAGTCTTGTCGAACATTTGTCTATAATTATCAAAGAACAAAATATATAAGCGGAGAAATGGACGCAACAATATTCTGAAATAGTTTTCAAAATAACTCCTTCATTGTCTTTCGCAGCCATAACGAAATAGCTTTTTTCATGGCCGTGTAATTAGGTGTAACAATACAACGGCTGATTGTAGTGTTCTTACTGTGTTGTAATAGAACATCATTACGATGTAAGAAACTTCTCGTTTACTGAGCATAAATACAGCGAGAATATATCCTTTGCCTTTAAACTGCAATTTTCTGTTCTTCAATTTACTCATTAGTATCTCACTCTTTCATTCCTTGTCCACTGTTGAAACGACCGAGCCTCCCCTAAAAAAGTTAAGCTGAGAAACACAAATAAAATTAAAATTCTCGCAGTCTTTATAGCTGAAACGGCTCTGCGTTTCTACCCCTATTTCATTTCGAAATTAATTATTTCTTTCCAGCTTCTGAGGAAACCTCATAATTCCGAGAGAAACCCGAAAAAGGAGCCGGATCTCTCCCCTCTGTGTTTCTGCGATACAGGCGCGAGGGTCGACGAGACCAGAGCAGGGTTCCATCTCGGTCGGGCCGCTGACAAACCCGCTCGCTAATCCAATTAGTGGCAAATGAATTCGTTATCCAGCCATGACGACGTCGTGTCTGATATGGGGGTCGCTCCAACAGGCAACGTGACCTGGCTGCCAGCTCCAGGTTCTATCATTTCCAAACAAAAGTCTGGCAGGCGTTAAACATAATTTAATGCTTTATTAACCTCTGTGGGCCTTGCTAAATTACAGTTTCTTCTCCAATTGAAATTATATTTTAATTGCGTTCCCGAAATTGTTGCTGTTAGCATATAACAAAATTTGACGTGTTTCACATGAAAGCGGTCCTTTGAATGCTTGTATCTCTCCCTCCTTTGTTCTCTGGCATAGCTAGCTGATTGATTGGCTGTCAAATACGATTTGAAAATCTGTCAGTCCTGTATCTGCATGCAATTTTTACACTCGCGTTCCCTGGGGCAAACTAAAATAATATATTTCATATCGAGCGCTCTAGTTGCCTTGTGAAGCGCGCTTTCAGAACTGGGTATGGCATGGTGGGCATGGAATGGGACGTAGGACTGTGGTCGCAATCCTACGCGAGTATTGGGAATTGGCATTCTTCGGTGTCAAATCTGAGCAAAAACACCAGTGCCTAATTCATTCCGAGTAGTTCGTCATACAAACTGATATTAATTATGTCACGAACGTTTAGTTGGAAGTGTAAGGTTTTCCTACGTACAAATACTGAAGAGACATTCGACCAGTATGATTTGATATATCCTCCAACTAGATATGACATAGAATGGTCGAATGATACCCGATTGATTATTTGCAATTTTGCCACGGCTCAGG
The DNA here is from genome assembly GCA_017312745.1 of Gryllus bimaculatus. Lineage (NCBI taxonomy): Eukaryota > Metazoa > Arthropoda > Insecta > Orthoptera > Gryllidae > Gryllus > Gryllus bimaculatus. The sequence continues at coordinate 4,138,262 of BOPP01000040.1, read as the reverse complement.
ATATTTCTTAAAATACTGTATTATAAGTCAAACGAAATATCGTGAACATTCTAATATTTAGAACAGAGCTGTGCCTAAAACAAAATATTAAGAATTCATTGTAGATATATATTTTGATGAACATTATTCTGACACTAAAATGTAGAAAGCGTGTCAATTGTGAAAGAAATGTAAAGTAATATACATGCGGAGGTGAATCACTAATTAACAATCTTAATACATTGAAGTGAAGTTAGCAACACTGCGTGCTTGTATGTTTCTTCCACTGCCTTTACGATGCTATCATTCAGAAACCCAAGTAACTTTGTACTAAACTTTATTCTAAGTACAATTTGGCTTCAAAACATTCTGACGTAAGGAAATGAAACCATGTAGTAAATTAAGCTGCCAATTAATAAATCAATTCAATATAAAGATAAATCATAGTACAGTAAATAGACTTCAATGAAGTCTAGAATATTCCTATAACATATATGCAGAAACTACGCGCGACATTTAGAGAGGATGCAATACAAGGTTTTATAACAAGAAATTCAATATGCAGAAAAGGCATGTTGAAATTCATTACGAAAAAAACACGATAACCATACACAAACCAAAGCAACCGCACCATCCAGCACGGTTATGCAATCCAACGGATTTATTATCTAAGGCAAGGGGGAGAAAACAACACAAAAGTTGCAAATATCAATCACGGTATCTGTTCGAACCATTCTATCGTCATACAGTTGCGAGGATATATCAAATCATCATACGGTCTCGCACAGTCTCTTCCAAGTACTTTCGTACTCAGCGAAAACCTTACACTTCCAACTAAATTGTCGTTGACATAATTAATATCAGCTTTGTATGACAAACACTCGGAATGAATTAGGCACTGTGTTTTTTGCTCAGATCTGACACCGAAGAATGCCAAATTTCCAATACTCGCGTGTAGGATTCGACCCATCAGCGTACGTAACATTTCCATGCCCACCATGCCACTTAAGAATGTTCCAGATCCTCTCAGTAGCCCGGACTGCCATGCAGTCGCTCTTTAACTCACGAGACGTGGGCGGCGCTGAGTGCATTCCCCCGGCAGCCGTGCGGCTGTTAAGTGGCTTGCGGCAGCGCAACCTTATTGCGCCCCCGTCGTAAACTTCGCGGCGCACGAGCACAGCTAGGCTTCCCTGAGCGCGCCGTCTTTGAGCGCAGCTGGGCTCGAGAACCCGCCCCGCTGCCCCCTCCCAGCGGTCCCCTAAGCGCAGGGGCGAGGTTTTATAGCGTGTATGAGGGAGGCCTGACGGCTAAGGAGGTGGCAGCGAGAGAGAGGGTCATGGTTACGAAATTGTATTCCAATATTATTATTATTTTATTATTTTAATAGGTAATTTTTACACTTATTAAATTAAATAACTTGGTAACTAAGTGACTAAGCAACAGTCTCTAAGACATTTACAAATACCTAACATCCTACATCTGTGTTCTGGTATTCACCCAAAATTATCTCTCATAGATCATAATTCCGCGAAAAATTATAAGTTAAACTCTGATAGTGACAAGGTGTACGGCTGAGGGCAAAATAGTACCTCTGAAGAGAGTGACAGAAAAAACCTGCCGTCAGACAGTAGAAGTCTTCTGTACATGCCTTCATCTACCCAGACCGTTTTTCTAAAACATAATTCTTTTCCGGTCATTGTGACAACATCACGTCAACATTCTCCCTTAGTTGCTTTTTGTTCTTGCCTCTATGCACTCGCTCACAATCAAGAACAGACACAGCGCCAGCAGCTAGATCGTCGCATTGGACCAACGATCCTCTTGCACTTGAATTTGGGATCCAACCAA
>BOPP01000040.1:4115829-4127537 GCA_017312745.1 Gryllus bimaculatus | reverse complement strand
GCGAGCGAGTTTCAATTTGCGGTCGCGCAAATGAAATGGCTTCGCGGCATGATGAATACGAGCTATTTACTTAATTAGCAGTTTAAAAGAATGCATTACATTAAGGGATTTTATCTCGAGTCAATTATGCCCGCTCCAGATGGAGTACGTCCGGAGTTTACTGTCAGCCTTCAGGTACGAAGTCATTAATTGTTTGCTCGTCATAACGGCAGTAATTTAATAACACCCCTTTAAATTAAGCAAGCTCTGCGGCCGTCCGTATTCTGCCGGAAGGTAAAGTGCCAATTTGTCTCGAACAATTACAGAGAGATGTAATTACGTTACAACTGGGGTGCTTTTTCGGTTTTCATCGCCACTTCTGGGTTCATTTATTTACTTTAAATGGTTCTCTTAAAAAAACAACAGCAAAAATGATTTAGTTCTCTGATTGGATAGTTTATTTAAACACGTTGTTCAGTCCTACTTTGACTTCTGTGCGGACGGTTTGTAATGTAAATTACACAAATGGAAACCAGTGCACACTACAAATTCTATTGTCTGAGCTGAGTGGCGTTTTTGTTAAAACTTGTAGAGAAGTTAAGTATATTATTAATATGGGGACGTTGTGAATTTAGGAGAGTACTGTGAAATAAGACTCTTCTAATACACTCTCACAGTGATTCCCTTCTAAACAATTAAAAACAGTGATCCTGGAGGGAGGAAATGAGTGAAAACTTTGAAAATTTCACATTATTGAGCGACATTGTTGTGTATTAGAAAAAGTTGCTACGTAAACAGGAATGTATTATTTAATAAAAATGTAATTTCTTTATAAACTTCATCTTCTTGTATACATCTCGGTCCATCTTGAGAATGCCCAGAGTGTTTTAAATTATTTAATTATGTTTTTACCAAAAATATCATGACGAAAACATCGCGGGATTTTTAACGTGATCAACATGATCTATGTATAAGATAAAGGAAAGTGGAATTGAGTCCTTGCATTTTATTTGTAATACACGAGGAATCTTTACGATATTCTAAGACAAATTAACTCTTTCTTTAAAACGGAAAATGTTATTCTTTATCACATTGGATTAAAAATTCCCTTGTAGAACATTCCGCGATTCAATTGATCTTACCATCAGGTATACTAAATTGATACAAACATTATTAAGAAATAAAAGTTAACAATTTATTTAAATTAAAAGTTGAAGGCAAAATTCAGAAACGAGATAAGCTACAATAAAATTTAATAAATTATAAATAAAAGAACAAAGCGCAAGTCTGACAACAGACAATGACAAAGACATCAGACAAAATGGTCACAATTACAATCACTAATTGATTTCATCCATTGCATTTTTATTGAAGAACACGCTTCTCACAAGAGTTATTTCTATTGTTAACTGGGCACAATACTGACTTTAAAATTCAACAACCTGTATTATCTACAGACTTCCCGCCCGATTTTTGTTATTATTGTGTATTAAGCGAACATTATACTTTTGGAACTTCCATTTCTGCGTCATGGAAGCAAACAAGTGAACGAATATATAGTTTTAAGCAAGGCATCGAAGAGTTTTATTCTAAAAGCATTAAGATCAGGAATTAGCATAAAAGTTCATTCATACTAATCGCTATTTGCCTTACAAAATAGTAAGCATGAACGTTTCAAGAAATTGTTTATATGTATTTTATTCCAAATACTTCAGTAACATCTTCCATATTAATAACAAAAGTTCAATCCTCCTCATAAAATGTTGACCTTGATCTTAATTGTGCAGTTGAATCGCTTTCAGCAACTTGTTGCATCATTAAATACCAATCTCGTAACTATATATAAACATCACTAGTACCAATTATTTTTAAAATTCTTATGATACAAAGAAAATCGCAAAGAAGAAGAAGCACTCTTGACTAGATTTAACAATGATTGCGGATTCTAACATCCACCAGGAGGGCGAAAGCATCATCGCTCGATAACCACCCCCTCGTGGTTGACCGGCCCCTTTGTGGGACACCGGGTCCTCCAATTAATCCCAATTCAGTCATCATTCCATCCGCGAGCTATCGCTTCGACAGACAGGAAATCAATCGATACCGGATTACACACAATCAAGCAGTCATCTGTCAGCCCTCGCGCGTCGCGTCGGGGAACCCCTGACACTCCGGCTCCCGCGCTGCCACTCCATCTTTCCCCGCGCTCCCCGCTGCATTTTCCCCTCGTTAGGGGATTCCCCGGAGGGTGACGTGTCGCCGCCACCGCCGCCGCGGGTTCTAATTCCTACCGCCAGAGCGCAGACGCGGCGCGGCATCAGAACGCCTGGCAAAAAGCGGCCGGAGGGCGAGGAGGAGAGACGGAAGGAAGGAAGGAAGTCTGCGAATCAGTGGCGCACCAGACCGGTATCGGAGGCGAGCGCGCCCGCGCGGGTGAAAAGCGTATCGCGACGCGGAAACAAGCGAAGAACGACGGCGCGCGTCGCGGAGTCGACCTTGTCGCGCCGTTGGGCCGTGAAACCGCGCTCTGCGACGCGATCGGAGCGCGCGATAGGACGTGACGGAAAAGCGGGAGGGAGAGAGGGCGGGGGCGGGGGCTGAGCGGGCAATGGGCGGAAGAGACTTCTTGGGATGGCGCCATAAAGGGGTTTGTCAGCACTGTGCCAACCGCGACACGCACCGGCCAAAATGCAGCTTCTGAATTCATAGTATCTGTATGTCACTTCTAACAGTGAATGTTGATTGGAAATGTGAAATGAAATTAGGTGCCAAGCTAAAGGATTCAAGTGTAGGTACTGTGTTTCAATAAGGGCACTAATATGGGTGAATGATAGTAAATAATAGAGAAGAAATATTTTCTTTTACATTCTTTCGAAAATGTATTAGAATTTATTTGCTTTCGTGGCTTGAAAACAAGCTGGCAAATTATTGAGTTATATGCTCGTGTAGAGTAACCCTCTCCTGATGTTTTTAAGAATGGAATGCGAGAATTATAATGATAAGAAATTGTAGAGATTCTCAGATACAGGTTACCGCCATTCCCCTACATTTCGAAAACCATGATTTCTCAAGACATTTATCTGTCGAATTGTATGACGAAGGTCTCGCAGAAAGTAATTTTACCTCTCATCACATAATGAATTAGTTTGGAGAAATAGCTCTAGCATTTTTGCAATACGTTTCTTATATTGAAAAACAAAGTCATTCATGACGTTTCAACAGTATGTATTTATTAAATGTATGGAATATTATGTGTTAAATCACTTGGAAAAATTAGAGTTTTGATACATGAACAACGAATTTGCCTTTGATTTTTAAAAACCGTTTACTAGGAATTTTGTTCCCAATACTCTTACTATATGTTTGATTAGTAATAGATGCATATTTTTTAAAAAACGTATCTTTTTACGTTATTGTATATTGTATATGGCTAAGTAAACAACATAAAAATTACAAATATTCCGTTTGAAAACATGCAACAATTGTAAAGACGTGCTACAACCATAAAGGATCAAAATAAAAACATATTAGAATGTTTTAGAGGTCAATGGGACAGAGAGGGAGAGAACAAGGGGGAAGACGAGACACGGTAGAATGAATAAAACAGGGAGAAATAGAAAGGTCAAATGCAATACAGAAAAATGTCAGGGAAAGCCAGACATCAGCAGCTGTACAGGATCACAGTACCTCGCACCGCGACACATTGTAACTACAACCAGAAAGCGTCGAAAGAAAAAAAAACATTAAAATGTTTTAGAGGTGAGTGGGTTCGAGGGAGAGAGGGAGAGATAGGTAGAGAAAGAGGGATGACGGGAGATATACAGGAGCATGAGTAAAGCAGGAAGAATCAGAAAGGTCAAAGGCAATACAGATAAAAATCAGGGAAAGCCAGACGTCAGCAGCTATACAGGATCACAGAACCTAGCACCTCGACGCATTGTGACTACAACCAGAAAGCGTCGAAAGAAATCGATGCGTCGATGGGACGAGCGGTGAAGAGGCGGATGCAAAAGCGCGAATGAGGGCGCGGGGAGCCGCTTCGACGTCTTGATGCTCGGCGGAGCCACTGTGGCTGCACCGAGGCGGCGAGAGTCGCTGCGGTGCGGTGCAGGTGAGCGCGGTGGGGCGGAGACTTCTTGGAGGTAAAAACTTCAATTTAAGCGCGCCCCACTGCTGGGCGGGCGCGTTACCCCGAAAACCGCCGCACTGTCGTAAAGAGCCTCTTCGCCGCGCCAGGTTACGCGGACGTGGGCGCGCGCGCGCTGGGGGCTGAGCGGGGTGCTGTGGGCTGGTGGGGGCGGTGAGCGTGGCGGTGGTGGTGACGCGTGGAGTTTGTGTTGGAGGCTTTGTTATGTTGTTCTTACTTGGGTGGTGGTAATGAAGCTGATGGATGCTGGTGGTGATGCCTGCTGCTGATGATGATAGGTGGAGGTGGAGGAGGAGGAGGAGAGGAGGAGGAGGAGGAGGAGGAGGAGGAGAAGGGGGAGGAGGAGAAAGAGGGGGGAGGACAAGGAGAAGGGGTGGTGGTGGTTGTGGCCGCATCGACGATAGTGACCAGATTTTAGTGACGCATGGGGTGTTGATAGCAATAGTTGGGAACTGGGAAGGTGTAGCTATTGCGAGTTTGGGTGGTTGTAGTTGGATGATGGCAGTGATTGTAGCGGTGGGCATTGATGGAAATGGGCGTTGTGGTGGGAAAGGACGATGATGAATTGTGGCGGAAATGCTTTGTTGTGTTGACGCGCGGTGATATTTGGTGACGGTTGTGGCGACGCGAATTGGGGGTGACGGTGGAATTACTAGCATGGCGGTGGCATTTGGTAGAGGAAGTGAATTGGACGTCGGTGACTACGATTCAAGAGACGTAAGTGTGGAGTGTAGCAAGCGGCTATGGTGGTGATTGGTAGTATTATTGTAATGGTAGCCTGGGATCAGTGAGAAGTGACACTGGGGGGTTGATGGTAGTCGTGTGGTGCTAATGTACTGGGGAGATAGCAATTCGGCGGTGAGGGGCGGCGGTGATGTGGTGGCGGCTGCGGTGGCGGTGGTGGGTGGTGGTGGTGGTGGTGGCGGTGGCGGTGGCGGTGGCGGTGGCGGTGGCGGTGGCGGTGGCGGTTGGCGGTGGCGGTGGCGGTGGCGTTGGCGGGGCGGTGGCGATGGCGGGTGGGGTGGCGGTGGCGGTGGCGTGCGGTGAGCGGTGGGCGGTGTTGCGGTTGGCGGTGGCGGTGGCGGTGGCGGTGGCGGTGGCGTGGCGGTGGCGGTGGGCGGTGCGGTGGCGGTGGCGGTGGCGGTGGCGGTGGCGGTGCGCGTGGCCGGTGGCGGTGGCGGTGGCGGTGGCGGTGGCGGGTGGCGGTGGGTGGGCGTGGCGGTGCGGTGGCGGTGGCGGTGGCGGTTTGGCGGTGGGGGTGGCGGTGGCGGTGGCGGTGGCGGTGGCGGTTGGCGTGGCGGTGGGCGGTCGGCGGTGGGTGGCCGGTGGCGGTGGCGGTGGCGCGTGGCGGTGGCGGTGGCGGTGGCGGTGGCGGTGGCGGTGGCCGGTGGCGTGGGGTGGCGGTGCGGCGGTGGCCGGTGGGCGTGGCGGTGGGCGGTGGCGGTGGCGGTTGGCGGTGGAAGGTGGCGGTGGCGGGTGGCGTGGCGTGGCGGGTGGCGGTGGCGGTGGCGGTGGCGGTGGCGGTGGGGGTGGCGGTGGCGGTGGCGGTGGGTGGGGTGGGTGGCGGTGGCGGTGGCGGTGGCGGTGGCGGTGGCGGTGGCGGTGGGGTGGCGGTGCGGTGGCGTGGCGGTGGCGGTGGCGGTGGCGGTGGCGGTGGGCGTGGCGGTGGCGGTGGCGTGTGGCGGTGGGGTGGCGGTGGCGGTGGGGTGGCGGTGGCGGTGGCGGTGGCGGTGGCGGTGGGGTGGCCGGTGGGCGGTGGCGTGGCGGTGGCGGTGGCTGGTGGGGTGCGGTGGCGGTGGCCGGTGGCGGTGGCGGTGGCGGTGGCGGTGGCGGGTGGCGGTGGCGGTGGGTGGCGGTGGCGGTGCGGTGGCGGTGGGGCGGTGGCGGTTGGCGTGGCGGGTGGCGGTGGAGGTGGCGGTGGGGTGGCGGTGGCGTTGGCGGTGGCGGTGGCGTGGCGGTGGCGGTGGCGGTGGCGGTGGCGTGGCGGTGGGTGGCGGTGGGGTGGGGTGGCGGTGGCGGTGAGCGGTGCGTGGCGGTTGGGCGTGGGCGGGTGGCGTGGGGTGGCGTGGCGATGGTGGTGGTGTGAGTGGTGGTGGTGGTGCGGGTGGTGGTGGCGGCGGCGGCGGCGGGGCGTCGAATGAGGGGAGCGCAGGAAAGGCGAGTTCGCTGCGCGTGGCGATGCCCAGCGTCACACTGTGGCCTGCTACGGAAGACGAGGGAGAAAAAAATTAATAAACATTATGGAGCCGACCTGATTAAGCGATTTCACAAGAGACAGAGCGCCTAAATAATCTTCGTTAGAATAATCGTGGTTTTTGAATCATGTCAGGGTATGGATGTGTGTATAGGTGGATGTCAAGTATCTGATTACATTCTAAGACTACTCTAGTACGCTTCCGCCGCTACCGACTCCTTTGTGGAAACCATGGACACACAACATAATGAGCAAGCTGCGGTAGTTGTGTTCGCAAATATTTCTGGTCATCTTTAATCAGGTATATTCTCGAGTCAGAAATATTTAACTGTAAAACAGTCGCAATGTGGCTACATGTTTTTTCTTCGACTGCAAAATGTGATAAATGTAACTTTTCACACCCTCGATGTTGAATGTTTCAAATTATTTCTAAATGGAATGCTTGAAACCAAACTGGGATTGCAAGACACTCCATACAACCCCAGACGTGCGTGTGGAAAATGTGTGCCCACCTATGTAGTACGTACTCCTTTCCATGATCCCTTGTACCAAAATTCGTTATTTTTGTGTTCTATCTTCATTTCCTCCTTAGCTTTCTCATCCTCCATTTTCCTATTCGCCCCAGTCTCCTTATCTTCTTCCTGCCCTCCACCTTCCTCGAATTCCCATTCAGCTCTTCTTTTCCTCTATTTTCCTTCTGTGCTTCATCTTCTTTACTTCCTGCTGTCCTTCGTTCTTCCATGCCGTATAACTTCACCGTATTTACCCTTCCTCCTCTTCCTACTTTGTAATTGTGCTGTTACTCTCATTCTTCTTCCTCTTGTTGTTCTTTCTCCTCTTCACCTGGTTTCTTTAAAAACCCTTCAATTTCCCATCAATGTTGATCTTGATAACCGTAACTTTCCAGTCTTTCTTGTTTATAATTTTTCACAACCAGTTATGAATTTCCAGTTTGATGAATATTTCAGTGCACCACCTCTCCGTCTGATTTTTGGCCTTCGAAGAGCGTACTTTTATTTCTATTAATTTCCGATTCGACTGGCCCACTGCGACCCGCGTCTCTTCTCCCGCCCCTTCCTCTTGCCCTCCCGGGAGAGAGCGCGAGAGCCTTCATAAAATTCGTGTTTGTCGTCTGCGAGAGACAGCGCCGCGCCGGGGTTGCGCCTCATCCCGCGCCGAGGGCCAATAGGGGCCCCTCCGCCCCCGCACCGGAGTAGAATGCCTAGGGCGCCGCGCCCTGCCCCATCCCTCCCCTCCACTCTTTCTCTCTTTTCTCTCTTCCCTTTCTTTCCCTCTCTTCTCCTATTCCCTTCCCTCCCCTCCCCATCCCTATCTCATCCCTCCTCTCCTTCTTTCCTCTTCCCTCCCTTCCCCTCACTTTCTCTTCTAGACCCTTTCCTTCCTCCCACTTTTCCCTGTCTCTTTCATGCACTCCCCACACCTTTCCATTCGCCATTTCGCTTCTCTCATACCTTCTCTTCACATCCCTACCTCCCTCTCCACTTTCCTTCCTTCCCCTCTTCTCTTTCCTTCCTTACCTCCCCTTATCCTGTTCCTTTCCAACCTTTTTTTTGTGCCTTCCCTCCCATCTTCTCTTCACTTCCCTCCCCCCCCTCCCTCCCTTCTTCATCCTTCTCTCATCCCCCTCTCCTTCCTTCCTCTTTCCTCTCTTTAACCTTCTTTTCATAACCCTTCCCCTCATTCCTCTCCTTCTCTTTCCTTTAGTCCCCTCCCTACCCCTTTTCATAACTCCTGTGTTCCTTTCCCTTATCTTCCTTTTCATCCCTTCTTTCCATCCCTCCTCCCTTCATCAGCCACCTTTACTTTCCCTTCATTTCTCCCCTCATCCCCACCACACACCTACTACGCCTCCCCTCATTCCCACTGCTGTGAAGTTTTACAGTTCTGCTCCATAGGGCTGACGGTAATTTTTGCATTTTTTTCGGATTCCATTGTTCGCTGAAAGATGCAGAAGTACGTTTCTACGCTTATGTCTTTACCCGAGCTTCTGATGTTTACATTTTTTCACAAAAGTCTTGTATGAAATTCATTCTTTATTTTTTGTACCTTATTACCTTTTGTACCCTATATATTGAATTTTTTGGTTTCTAAAATATAAGATTTGAAAAGTGTAATATTTTTTATAATTTTAACGTGTCAATATTTTATATTGATATGCAAAACTCACTTGGTAATTCGCAAATTCAATAACATTACCACGACATTTTATCGCAGTATACTACCAGTAGTTTTTATGACAATCAACATTGTGTACATAACTACATGTTAGTGTGTTACCAATGAAATTATTGAAATGAATTGCAACACTTCCAAAAATACCGCATCAGTTTTGCTCTCTCGCATACTTCATACGTTGTATAAAAAAGTTATGTAATGTCATAGGTAAAATCTGCGATTTTTTGGCAGGAAAATTTTCGTATACAGAATCCCCGTCTTGTGGGTCCTTGATTTAAAAAAGAAATTGTTTACATCAAAATGTTTGTCCCTTTAACAGTCGGACCATCCGTAAATCAGTGAGACCGTCTGTCCGTCTGTCTGTCTGTCTGTCTGTCTGTCCGTTCGTCTGTGCGTCTGCCCGTCTGTGCTTCTGCCCGTCCGTCCGTCCGACCATCCTTCCGTTCGACCGGCCATTCATCTGGCCGGTCGTGTGGCGGTCTGCCTTTGAACAACATTAGTGGCTAATCGATTAATAAGTTTTTCGCCAAAATTGATATCCTCGGATCAATTTCACTGTTGTTCCGGCCTCTTGAATTTGAAATGGATATATTAATGAAGGGAGGCAGTACTTTACATGAAGCCTCAAGCACATTTTCATTATTTTTTTTCTAAAATGTAGCTTCGCAGTTGAAGAATTGTTCCCAATTTTTTAATGAAATGTTGGATATAAGAACATGTTTTACTCTTCTATAATATTTTTGAAGTAGTATTTCAATGCTACTATTCGAAGACTGAAAAAATGAAAAATATGAAAAATTGTTTTTAGGTGTTGATAGGCAGCACCTGAAAAGAGGGTGAGTCAATACCAAAAGATAGCCTAAGACTAGAAAGTTAACTATTGCGAGAATGTACGTGTCATTTTGTACCACCGCTAGTTTTAAATTTGGGGTCAATGTTTAACATTACATTACAAATTAAATACAATTCTCACATGAAATGCGCTTTGAATTTGAAACATGTTAACAAAATAATATTGAAGTAGAATTTACCAAAAGAACACTAAGGAGTGAGTGATCTTACATTACATTATAATTTGAAACTAAATATCTGAGTTATATTCATGTGCTCAAATGGGACTAATTACATTATTACATAAAATACACGACATACTAATTACATTGTAAAAAAATATTTTCAAACATTAAAATCAATATTCAACTATAAAATCCTGATTAATGATCACACAAGAAATTTTGTTGAAATCTTTCACCTCGCTGCGACCACAAATTATTTATCCCAGATCACAATGTTTAATTGGCTGACATCAAATATACATTCTCTGATAATGGAGAATATGTATTTTCCCTGTGAATGAGTTCACAGAAAATGTCAAATGCTGAAAATGTCATAACGCTTTTCTCTATTTAAAGGTAACTAAAGCAAACTATGCTATTTCAACAAACATTAATTATTTCCAAATATTGAATTTAAATATTGTTGAATGCAAAAATTAAATTCAAAGATATTCTAATGTCATAACTTCATAGAGATTCCAGATATTCGGGAATTTCAAAGCCTTTTCCTTTTTTGGTGTGAGGAACTTGATATTTATGTGTTTATTATAAGTAATTTTTTACTCCAAATGTGAAATACAACCTAATCAAAGAAAGTAAGTGAATGGGTATTGAATATCATACGTTCTATGGAGCGAAATATTTTGTGCTGTACATGAAATTGCAGGTAGTTTTTGCAAAAGGTATTTGCATATTCTACCCGAAAAAGACTGGCAGAAAGCTTGTAGTTTCGGCATTTGAATTCCGTATGCAATGAAATTCCGACTCTGTATGAAATAAAAAGGAGAACACGTTGCATCTGTAATTTCAATCTGCACAATTCCTCACGATTGCTTCCACTGCACCGCGGAAATGGAAGGATTTGTATTTCAAAACGAACGGCACAGACGCTTCAACCATGAGATATTTTACGAAAAAGGACAGAAATATTATTGCGCAGAGGATTAAAGGCAAAAGTAATCCCAGAAACTCATACGTCAATCCACGCTTTGATGCCGAATGCATTAAATTCGTTTTCCTTCGCCTTTGGAGGTGAAGAATATATTTGACGAAGGAAGAACTAAAAGTGAATACGATAGTTCTCTGTGGATAATAGTCGAAGAGGAAAGCTCTGGACTTCAAAGGACAGCAGTGTCATGACGACATTATCCATTGTGTGTTAGAGACCTTAGTTCATTTTTCTAATGGAAATATTCTACTTTATAACTTCATACGTACAGTGATTACCAAACTGAACTGACCTTAACCGTATGCATATGCTGGAACTTCGAGTCTCTAATGTTTTTTATTTCACTTTTTACTCTGCAGAGATGCGATTCTGAGAGCATGCACTCTTTTTAATCCTTCTTCTATCTTTCTACTTTCATTTTGATCACTGGCAAAGGAAAACTTCTTAAAAGTTTTATAGCAGTGAATAGTGATATCTGATTTTATTACGTCAATGCATATCCGGGACTTTGAAAGATCTATTTATAGTTATTTAAATAAATATTCATTTGTTTGTTATTGAGATTTGTGTCTTATTAAAATTATTATGAATTGAAGTTATTAACACAAAAAAGTCAGTATTTTTTGAGAATAAATTACGTATGGTCACGAAGGTCCATGTATTAATTTAGTTTTATGTCCCTTATGCATTCATTTTGCTTTCCGGATCCATTCATCGTATTATAAAGATCTCAAATCAGCTTGGGTATCTCCTTGCAATATTATTATTTTCAATATCCGACTTTCCGCCAATCATCTGTTCAGTCTCCCAACCAGTCATGTTAGATCCCTCTTGAACTTCCTCCTGAGGTATCATTTGTCCACAAATTGATGCTCATATTTCAAATGGAAAAATAACTTGCGTAAGAAGAACGAGACACGCCTGATTCTGATCTCCTCCCTTCCTTCTCCCCCTCCTTGTCCCTCCTCTTCACCCCTCCTCCCCTACTCTCCTCTTCCCTATGCAACTTCCCTCCCCATCCTTCCCCTGCACCCCCTCCTCCGATCATCCCCTCCTCTCATCCCATCCTCCTCTCCTTAACTCCCCCTCCCTTCATCCTCCATTCCTCATCATCTCTTCCGCCTCCTCTCCTTTCCTCCCCTTCCAATCTCTTCCCCTCCATCTCATTCCTCCCAAACCTCCTCCCCC
>BOPP01000040.1:4079268-4097688 GCA_017312745.1 Gryllus bimaculatus | reverse complement strand
GGTAGGGACGGTGGTAGTGAAGGGCGGCGGAACGGCGATGGTGGTGGAAGCGCTGGAGGGAGTGACAGCGAGATCGTATGAAAGGTGCAGAAGAGGGAGGGAGTGGTGGCGACGGTCAACGTGTGGAAGTATACTTGGCTCGTATATGGCACCTGGTAAGTGCTTGTAAAATGGGGAGGACAGTGCTTGATCTGCGAGTGAGTCGGGAGGAGAATAGTCACTTTTCAAGAATAATTGGTATTGTTACTTACAAATATTCATCCTCTTCCTACCATTTGTGAGCTACAATCCACCTGACACAACTAAAACAATCGTCTTTTTAATTATAATGGTTGTTTCATAGCTGTTTATAACTAGCTACACTTATATTATTAGCTAGCTACACTTAAATAATTAGCTGCACTTAGAAATATAAATGATGCACGATTTTGTGTGTTTAAAGAATTAATTCCCCGCCTTGGAATGAAGTATTATTTATATGGTTATTATTATTATTATTATTATTATTATTATTATTATTATTATTATTATTATTATTATTATTATTACCGTTATTATTAGCAATAGTATAATGAATTAACAGAACTTTTTCAAAGGGGTTTAGTAATGCTTACTGCATAATCCCTTAAGGATGTGATACCTGCATTTCAATTGCCAGCAAAATCCTTTAAACCTTAAATGCAAAACATTACTTTTCGACTACCAGTATTGCCGCTCACAAACGAATTAGGAGTCAAGTGATTAGACAATGTTATTCTACAAACATCAACAATCGTTTTAGGCTTTCAGGCGGCGCCATATTAAAATTGTATCAAGCTTTCTTATCTCTTCCTAATCATCACTAAATATCACATATATTTATGTTTCATGAGTAATATATTTAATTAGTCTCACTCAATGTATTTTAGAGTCTTTCTGTTTCTAGTTCTAATTTCTATAAAATTGTTCGCAATATTTGACAACCTTCTACTGTAATGGAAATAGTAACCAGACATCGGAAGAGATGTCTCAGGGCATCAACTGATAACAGTGCAGTCCCTCTGGGAGGTCGTTCGGGGAGGAACCAGGAGGTTTTAGGTTCATCGAGTCACGACTGTGACTGGATTTTCGATATACGCTAGAGATACCTTGTTAAGGGAATCGTCGCAAGTATAGTCTCGTAAGTATAGTGCATATTTTGTATCGCCGGAGGGGGCGGTGAACTTCTCTCGCTGGAAGCCGAGATCGGGCGCCGATCTACGTCGGCTGGCAGGGATTCCCTTAACCATGTATCTCCCATCGGCGTAGCACTGCTCCAGCCGCGAAAAGCCTTAATCGCGCGAGTGGTCTGCCGACGAGTGTGTTGGTGTAGTGCATGTGGGTGTAAGTGTGTGTAAGTAAGGGGGGAGAATAGGACAAGAAAGAAAAGATCGCGCGAGGTCCATGACTGTTTGGTAGGGTACTGCTCCGGCATTCGCCTACTGTTAATCGGAGGAACCACCGAAAACTACTGATCAGAGCTGCCAGTCGTCGGAATTCTCCTCCATTCAGCGGCTATTTAGATGGTGTCGCAAATCCTACTCCCATCGAGACTCGAATCATAGGAACGTCCGGTCGGCGGCACTGCAGAGACATCAATTGACGTCCTAGGCCACCTAAGCCGGTACGTTTGTTCGAGGAGCTTTGCAAAAAAAATAATGAAGCACATTATCTCAAGCGCTGTCGATATATTCGTATCAGACTTTCATTGCGAATAGTGTGGTATTTGCGAAGAAAAGAATGATCGGAGACGGTCTGTTTATAGAACTATTGACTACAGTTTATAAAATTATGAATAGGCACTACATACTGTAAAGCCCAATTACTGAAATTCACATGCAAAATTGGAGGGCACACGTTGCAATTGTACGCGATAAGGTGACTTTAGTTGTTAGTTATAATACTATAACAACTATATAAATCTCTTTCCAACTGTTTTTGTGCATATTCATGGGCGAGAGTGTGTGACACGTCTACTGGAAAGTAGTATGAAGTTGTCTTATAAAATGGTAAGGAAATAATTGCAATAGACGTATTGCTCATTAATTATAATTCACCACTACCATTTCACTATCATTCACTACGATTTTATAAAGGCATTTCTTCATCTTCAAAGGCATTTTCAGAAGAATAACTTTCGGGTTGTAGAGGTATTGCATGTTTATTTAGTTCGTGCACTTTCAGATCGCGTTCTATAGGTGCTACCACTATTTCGCCAGGGAGCGTGCATTTCACTAGAATAAGAAAATGAACCTTCAGATGCATCTTCAACTTCCTGTTCCAAATCATAATGCACATAACTGAACACGCTTCGAATTGTTCTCACTTTTCTATTGCATAATATCTTATTACGTTCTATCCATTCATAGTTTTTCTATACGTTTATTCACAATTTATTCATGCAATGATTACATAATGAACCAAAAGACAATATTATCTTCTAAAGATAATATTTCGTGACTTACTAAATTAGGTCAAAAGGACACGTTATCTTCATTGATCCACAGCCCTGTGTAGAGAAGACTGTGTTGAATATTGCAACAATTGACATCATGCGTCAAGTTTCACATAACAGGAACGAAGCAAATCAGCAGAAGCGTGACCTCTGTAATGCACAAGCTTTTTATAATGTATTGAGATGCTTAAGCTAGATTACCGACATAACTGTGCGGTTTTTTTGCTTAATAAAAAAATTGAAAACTCCAATACGGATTGTGCCTTTAAAGAGATTAATTATCTTTATCCCAGATGCTTTTCTGGGTTAGACATTGGTGATTTTCGGGATGAGCTGATTGTTCATATCATCAGATGTTAAAATTAACATAGTACAATAAGATGTAACAAAATAATTAATTCCTCTTCAATCGTTTTCAAGTTGATCGTCAATAGATTGCAGTTGGTTATTTAGTTGCATTTTATGTTACTACATCGATTTTAACACATTTCACCACATGATGAGAGAAACCAACTCATGAAACATTGTGAAATTTGACAAGTTTTCAACTTCATCAACTGTTAATGAAAACACTGGTTAACACTGGTCTTTTATTGTCTTTAATACTAGTAGATTCTGAATCGTAAAACCTGAAATTATAATCTCTTCCTAATTGTTTTGAAACGGTTTTAATGGGAAGAAAGTGACTTAGAACATTTACTTAAAAACGAATGTAATGAAGTAAATTTCAGCTTTTTAATAAGTGTAATCTGGATGATTTTTAATAATGTTTAATACTTGAAAAAATTAGTTACATATTACAAGTTGATACAAAACCTCTGATAACCATAGAGATCCACCATTGGATGTGTTAATTCCTTATTTCATAAAAGTGTCTTTTGCGTCGAGCTTTGTGAGGTTTCTTGTAGGAGGTTTCACGGAAAATTCCCGTGAGTTATTGAGTGTATGTGCATGTATGAGTGAATTTGTGTTCCTTACAGCAAAGATGCGAAGTGGGCGTGACTGATTATTAGATAAATGTGATAAATTTTCATCTAGTTGAAAATAATATTCCTCCATTACATATTGTCACACTACCTTTCACTTATAGTGCTAGCTCTCCAACAATCGAACAATTTGCCATAATCAATCAACTTCTAAATAATTCATGCTATTCAAAAACTTCTGAATAATGCATTAAATGCTGACTGTAGCCTTAAGCAAGGACATATCTTCTCATTATAACTTTCAATTTAAAAAATCATACAAGTCTGTAAATATGAAACTGATGATTTGATATTGTTTCGCGAGCGCCGCTTATGAAGAATCCTCCTCCAACAAGACAGCCGTTGGACAGAACAAGCAAGCAGAAACAAAAGCGAAAATTGGGCCGGCGCGTTTCTCCTGAGCAGGCTCAAAGACATTGCATTCACCACCATTGCGCCCTCCCGACCCCCTCCCCTCTCACCAACATCTCCCCCACTTTAGGCGCCACTAGTTCGTGTAGCCCATTAAGCCCAGGAAATGAAACTGTCTTCGATTTCCGATTTCATTTTATTTTTGCCCGCGCCCGCCAGCCCGCCTGTACCCACCCACCCCCTCCGCCCACTCCGGCGCGAGGGCGTGCGCCAGGGCGCGTTGTGATGCATACCCTCGAGATACGAACCCCGCCCCCACGGGCCACGCCTCTGCCGAACCGCCCGACCAAATGCCTCGGCGGCGGCGGCGGCGGCGGCGGCGGCAGTTTAGATGCGGGCACGAGATGTCCGCCCGTTCGCCTGCCGGTGGCGCCGCCGCGCGGCCGTCCCGGGAAGCTCCGTTACTGGAAGAGGCCGTCGCAGCAGTTAGGTCGCAGTTCTTCTGGGCGATCCCAGGTGGTCGTTCCGCGAATGGCCCAATTGGGCTCTTACCGGAGCAGGTGCCAGGGATTCGGGATTCGCGATGCTCTCGCCGACTGCGAGGATTCGTTCTCGACGTGCGTTCGCGAGCTGCTTTGCATTGCGAGGTCCCTTGTCGGGGAATTCACGAAGGATTCCTTTGGCTGTTTTGTAGTGCTCTTGATATAAAAATTGTTCTCGGAAATATACTGTACACGACAGGAATAAAGGCGATGCTTTAAGGCTAAGGAATAGCTTACGACGATTAAACGATAAGGATTAGCCTACGACGCTTTAATGCTAAGGTCGCGCGTACGAGGCCTCTTGAAAAGATATAAGAAAGTTCAAACAGTTCTTTAACAGCATTTCCATTAAGTAATCACATGCTATTTGTGGAATGTGCCATATGCGTAGTCGATTTCGAACGACGATGGGCTATTTTTTCTTGTATTTCAATCGAAAGTTTTGACAGCATACCAAAGGTTATCACTTCTCAAATATTTTGATTGAAATTACAAAGCGAAACAAATGTCTTAGGAGTATTTTCGAATGCTGTTTTTCTGAGAATTCCAGAATAAGATAAAAACGTACTGACAACTGGTCTCTCCCTGTATTTTATAAATTTATATCCTTGAATTAGCATTAGTGATTGTGATAACAAGGTAACTATCTTCATGAAAAGTAACATTAACTCGAAAGTTACGCCATATTTATCCGTTTTTTAACATACGGGCCTGATTACTGGCCTGGATAATGAGCGATTATAAGGTAATTATTTACAACCAAAAAAATTAGCTCAAATGTACCATATTTGAATTTTTATCATTTTAATCCGCGAATGAACTTCCAAATACCATCTCCTTGTCATTATACTTATATAATATTCAAATAATACTGGATTTAGAGGCAAAACATAAACTAAACAAACAATGTGTACTTATAGGAAGCAACGAATAATATGAAAGTAAAAAAATAATCTATATATTAAATTTTATTTTTGCATAAATGATCAATCACAGTTGTACAAAAAAATGTTAATTAAACAATTTCTCTGCGAAATGTTTTTATCAAAGAAAAAAATGTTTTCCTTTCGGGATAGAGCGCTTTAAGAATTTTCCAATGAGCTTTTATTGATTAATATGATTATTTTCCTGGAGAGGGCTTGCGGCATGCGATTGGGTAATTCCTCCATCAAACGGCGCAATGTCACGTTTGGTCATAAACTCGCACACCCCTTACGTGCTTTCGAGTTGACGAGCCGTTCTCGGCGAACAAACCAACGCGTACAGTCACGAAACAGCTTTGGGCGGCGATGCGACAAAATGAAGCTGAGATTTGGGTCATCAGGAAAAACACGGGGTACTGGATCAGCTGATAGGCATGGCAAGGGCCGTCAGAATTTATTTTTTAGAGTGATAGTTTATTATGACTGTATTCCGACTACTTTAAGTATTCAACCTTTATCTAGTCCGGTTGTTTCAATAATTAGTAGGATATGCCAGAAAATATATTTTTGTCATTTTTCTTTATTGGCTCTGATTCAGAAAACTAGGGGATACATTTTTAATTTTCCCGATCATTACTTTAAAAAGCTGATTAATATAATTATTTTTACGATTCACAATTAAAGTGAACAAAGGCGATACATGGTCATATTTCAGTAAGTAGATTGGTGAAGCAAAAATAGTTCACAGGATAATTCTAAAACAAGGTTATTATAGACTTGTTAAAAAATTCAGGAGTAAGAACTTTAAGTTTTTGCGTGTTGTTAATGTATTATATGCAAAATCAACATTTCAAAGACTTAATCCTATTTAAATATTGGTATTAAATACGCATTCTCTTTGCTCATCAACAATATTTAAGATTCAATTTAATGAAATTTTATATTTTACAATTGCATTCATACATTTTTAATAAGTATAGAATTTAAAATAGTATCTGCGTGAATTTCACAAATTAGTAGATACTGTAGTTTTAAAGCGTGTATCTCGGCAGTAATTTACAGAATTGCAACGTAACTAGTACTCTGTAGATGAAGTTTCCATCAAACCCCTCTCTCCGAAATTTTCCACAGATTAAGAGAACGAAATGATTAGCTTGTTCTGGGCTACAGCTCTTCTGGAAATTCAGGTTACAGAAATACTATAATTACCATATTGTTCCCCGAAGTGAGGAAAATTGAGTTATCATCACATGGCTAAATATAGTGGAGGCTGAGGTTCGTTGGTACAAGGGCTGAATGGTACTCGATCTGCTACAAGGAACCTTCATGAGCTCAAGCCTTATGTCACGAGTCGATTAAAATCTAAAAAATGGCCCCCAAAAGCCTGAGAATGATTAATTCAACGATAGTGCAACTGTACTTTCAAAACTTTTTTTATATCTTTAAGAGTAATGTCTACATAGTTCATTCATTATCTTATCTAGTTCTGAAAAAAAATTATTTTCATTTTTTCAGCTAAAATTTTCTACAAATCTCTCGATATTCGTATATCAGTTTGTAGTATTTATTTTTCTTGTGACCTATACGGCCATATTTATTACAAAATTCCATTCGAAGCAGCTTGGGAATTTTCAGTTGTGTCGGTTGATACATCGTGAACCAGATCCATCCTCCCTCTCTGACAACAGTATCCACAATTCTATTTTCCACACTATACTACAACAAACAATTTCTGAACACACTGTAATCCACAAGACTATTTTCTGATATTTTTATTCACATCTAGGGTAAAAGCATCCGCAGAGATCACAATTACGAATACTTTCCACTTTTCTCAATATTCTTGAGCTACAGTAATAAATATTTTTCTGAATAGATACTTTGCAGAAAAGTGGCTATTTTATTTATTCTGTTTTTTATTCACTTATTTCCGACTCTCTGTTTTGTTCCAGTAGCGGATTTTCAAAATTTTGTTAGTGATCAGACACTCGACTCACTAATTGCCAATCGGTATTCTACCCCTGAACGTATTGTAGCACTCTTCATGTTACGTTATTGCAATGTTAATATAAATAAGGTACTTTCATTTTATTTACTGGGGAGCTTTTATGTTATCCATTGACCTCACAGTTTGTATCTTGTTTCTTTACTACATTTTCTTTAATTCTTGGAGCAAGTAAAATATTATAAAATACCTGATCACGACTTACGGGATTTGAACTTAAATTTAAAATGACTCAACAAATCAAATTTCTAACATATGATTCATTGTTTCAAACGTATATTTTCATGTTGTTTGGAATCTTTACGCAATTAAAAGACATGACCTCAAATACATTTTATTTGTCAATAAATGCGTTTAACTTTTAAAGAGAATGAATCGGATATTATCACTGTTATACATCAGGCTTCACTGCTGGAGAATATTTTAAAAATTAACCTTCTTAAATCGTACATAATTTATCAATGCAAGAAAAATTTATCTCAAAGTGCATTGCGAATCAGTTTATACAATCAGCTGTATCGCTATCATTCTAGTCTCTCTAGTAAACTTTGGTGAATGAAATTTGCTCTAGCAAACTCAGTGCATGAATTTGCTCTGAGCCGAGTCAATAGAGAGCGCAACTGACGTGTCGATCGTCGCTTGTCCGGCGACAAGAACCGGAGAAGAGCGTCACTCCCGGGGGGAACCAATCACAGAGGGCGTTCGCTGCGCTGCCGGTGCCGCCGCGCGCTCTCCAATGACACTACCCCGTCACCGCCCCAACAGAAACAATCCCTTCCATTATTGCAACGCTTGCTACTGTGGCCTTCCTCGCCCGCGCTCCCAATTTATTCATCTATTGTGGTCACTTTACCGTCGCCAGCAGCAAAGGGTTGCATTCCTGTTCCATCGCCACCATCAGTTACCACTAACAATCCCGACTGCCATTTCTGTTTCCACTTCATTATGGTCGTTATTCCCTCACCACAGATTGCACTTTCTCTAATTCTACAGCTTGACCCTACGCATTCATCATCGGAATTAATATCCTTTCAACACCACCATCTTCTAGGTTGCCTTCTCACAAATCTCTCCGATTGAGGTTCGCCATTACTTGGTTCTGTGAAACACCGTGGCCAACAATAACACAGACACAACAATGACTATAATCACTAACGACAAGTGTATCACCTCAGTCACCTCTCTAAAAGATCCGCGTATATCTTTTGTTTTCGGGCCTCAACCTCGCCCGTCTATCTTGCTCCGTCCACGACCGACTATCCTGCTGTACCTCGAGTTCTAGATACTTTACTTCCGACCACCACCACATAGACCTCCTTAGCTGCCGTCACTGCCATGTTCACCTCCTGCCATCTCCAAACACTCATATCTCCATATCCACTGTTCCCTCCCTCCACTTCAATCGCCACCCCCTGCCAAATCTACCGTCACCTCCAAGTCTCCTTACTCTACTTCTATCCCGTCACGCCTTGTCCTGCGTATGAACGCTGCCAATACCATTCATTCCAACCAAGACAACAACTAGAGCATCAACACTATAATCATCACCGCCGCCACCACCCAACTATTACCTCTATGTTTACCTCAATCCTTCGTTCACCTCTAACTCCATATCCCCCCTGCAGTACCTCTTGTGTCCCTTGCCTCCCGCATAACCAAACCGCAGGTGCCACAGTCAGCCCTCTTCGCTCCAACCTCTCCTCTCCTCCTCCTCCCGACGCGACGTCGCCGCCGCCACCGCCGCCACCGTCGGCGAAGACTGATTACCCGCGCTAATCAACTCTATTCCGGGCAGCGCGCGGCGCGGCGCGATTGTTTCGCTGCCTCCTGCGATCGCGCTGCCTCTCACGGCCTACGCCCCGCCCACTCGCCGCCTGCGGTTGGCACAGTGCGCGGAAACAGGCGGCCGAAAACCCAACGGGGAGTCGTGCCCACCTGTAAGTGATGAGAGGTGTTATTGACGTTAATGAGCTCTTGCATACATATAAAAATTATTTACAGGATGGTTCATAATAAATATTCAAACTTCTACAGCATGTGGAGGGTCGACGTTGATCATGGTTTGCCAATAAACATTAGTAGAAAAGTCCATTTGATGGATTTACACCATGATTCGCCGATTTTTCCAAGTTTTGCCGAGTTTCACCATGCTTCACAGAGTATCGTCATGCTTCATCGAGTTTCACTATTTTTAACCGAGTTAACAATGCTTTGCCGCGTTTCACTATGCTTCACCAAGTTACATCATGTGTCGCCGAGTTTCACTATACGTCACCAAGTTTCATCATGTTTCACCGAGTTTCACTGTGCTTCACCAAATTTCAGCATGCTTCACTAATTTGAACACACCACCCCTGATTGGTAGGCAGCTCAACCTGAACGGTAGTGCACGAAATAACGTAGCCAGTGACAGAAGTTTTAACTGTTGTACAGAGCAGAATGCGCTGTCTGCCCCTCAAGGTCTTAATGTTAAAAATTGTATGTGTGTAATTTGTTATAAAATATTTCCCTCCACCTGTTTATTTGCAAACACTGATCAGTTTTTATCACTGTACATACCCTAAAAGTTCAGAACATTTGTTATAAACCAGCGTACGTGTCAAAATTATGTATTTTATCACATTTGAGGTTTAAAGAAAATATATAAGTCAAAATCAATTTTTTTAAGCATTTGACCGTGCTTTCTATGAAATGTTCTTATTCCTATTAAATATTTCATATTTTTGCATTAGATGACGGGATAATATGTAACAGGTATACTTGAATTTACTTTGGAATCCAATCAGCATCCGAGTAGCTGTATCAAAAAACAATAGTGATTTATAAAAATATCTCAATAACGGAGTTGTGTTACCGCAACCTCACGTTGACGAGGAAAAGCTTTCGAAAACATCAGCTTCTTACCGAACAGCGTGAACTGTTGACTGTGTACCTACAACAAAGTATAGAGAGCATTTCTTCTACAGGTCAGAAATTTCTTCTTCGAAAATTCACAAATTGATAAAAAGAAATAAGAGTCCACGCCCATTTTGGCGTAACGTCGTGCCTGAAGACGGTGCTCCGTAAGAGTTTCCGGCATCGATGGAAACATAACGGAATCGCCATAAGAAAAGCTCTAAAGACAAACAAATATGATAAACTAAAATACTTTTAATTCGAATGAAACATAAAATATTTTACATATGTGAATTCAAAAAGAATAATACCTACTTCTATTGTACGTGAAGAAACTAAGTGTATTTGGGCACGCATTAAATACGTAACTAAAACATCATTCTGACAAAGGAACATTTTTCCTTGCAGCTTGTTTTGTTTTGTCTCTTTATTTTGTATCTGGTCCTACTTGATATCTTCCAAACCTCAACAAGCTGGTGATATTCTCACATTGGTGAACGAGAATTACCACAAAGACATCAATGCAAGCTACGGAAAGAGGCGGCGAACGAATTCTACGACAGTGTTGGAAAGCGACACGAAAAAAACCTTCTACAGTTCGATCTTGGCAGGTGACGCCGTCACCTGCAAAGACTCCGCTCTGATTTCAACGTGGGAAGGTTCCGTGCGTCAATAACGTTTCACAGTGATCTGCAGTAGCAAGTTCCGCCCTATTTAGCTGTTTATACAATCCAGTTATGGAACTATTTAAAACCAGTAACAAACTTCATTAAAGTTACGTTTAGTAGTTACGTAATTATCTGGTTCATATGCCAATGGATTTATTACAAACTCACTCGACGGTCGTGACTGAAATCAGACTTTTAAATGTTCATTTATTGTAATTGTATATTATAAATTTCTTAAAGTTAGTGAACAGTTCAGAATAAAGTACACGTCATTTATAACGACACTTTCTTTCGTTAGAGAATGGTCTTAAATTAGCAATTCTATTGTATTGACTACGCAAAACGTTCGTGACATCTCTAATGAATTCGGATGACACATTTCAAGCAAATCATATCACTTGCTTGAGTCACCTGCTCATAAACCATAGAAAGGTAAGTATGGAAGGTGATTATTGAATTATGTTGATGATGTAATATCCGCCCATGTAAAGCAAATTATCTTGCTCTTACAGATCCTAATGCTTACGGTAATCACATTATCTACAATCCCGTGTTATTAACAGTGCTTCAATCATTTTATATTATAATCGTCCTAAATATTAGTGCATTATCTTTTCTTAGAACAAATAGTAATCCTCTTGTGCAGTGAGCGAACTAGAGTAATAATGATCATTATCAATGTATTTCTCCAAACGAATTGTTAGATAAAATAAAGTGATACTTATCAGTCGCAGAAGAAATGTGAGAAACTTCAAGGAATGTGGAGGGGTAGAAAATTCTCTCTTGTTGCCAATAAACATATGGAGGGAAATTTCTTATTGTTGACTTACGGTTGTATTTGCCTCTGAATGGTAGGCAACTTTTTATTCATAACAGTTTTGCAGGTTGCGTTCTGACGCTATGAAGGCGATTTCATATATTGGCAACCATCCAGTTAATGTAGTGTTTTTGTAGTAGTTTTTTGTCCTTGTCGTAGGAAAGATATAAGATGTGTATAAATGTAATAATTAATAATATTTTTCTAATTATTTTTTGTTGGATTTACATTGTAATGAATATACAATTGATATGTTAGTAAGAATGACTTTTTATCCTATTAAAACCAGTGGTTTTCCCAATCCAATTGTTCTATATCAATACATCACTTAATTCTAATGCCCATTTTAAATTATGAACTAATATCAAAATGCCACTATCTTATTAATAATTTAAACAACAAAAGCCGAAACAGAATTACTCCGTGTGTTCTTGTTTACAAACACTGCTTTTTTAAAAATATGTTACTGTGCATAAAAACCATTTCACATAAATATTCATGTCGTATTTCATAAGAAACAACGCCTTAATTTCCTGGACCTCGGAATCAACAGCTGGCGAGAATGCGCTTAACCCATAGCTAATATTCATGCCATCTGGACGATAAGTAGTGATTTTCTCACAAAAAATGGATCTTCATCAAGTTATGAAACAAATAACCATATTACGAATTACACTTATGAGTAGTTGAAAATTTGTTGACAATAAACAACGTTTCTACTTATCAAGAAACAAGAAACGTTTCTACTTATCACCCCTGAATTTATGCATCACTCTACACAGCGCTGTCATACATTTTGCTGAATTACGCGCGCTCACAAAATTCACATACATTCAAATAGAAATTAACCTCGTATTTTGAATTTCATCATCTTTTGCATCAGTATTTAGAACCTACCATTCATGAGAGTAAATTTTGTTAAATATATCGAGACCATTGTTCCGGGCACTCAAAGGACAGCCGCATACTGTTGATCGTGGCATTATTGTAGTCTACATTTCACAAATGACTTCGCTTTTTTTAACTAGAATATATAAAAGATTCGTTTACTCACAGTTTTAATTCATTTCGCCCGTTAGTAGTTCCTCTGATAGAGGGGTCTTAGGGTTCAAGTCCCCACTGTGCAGTAACGTGTTTTCGACACTTGCCTCATAGCTGGGTCGATTTCAGTCGAGATCTGAAGGATAATCGTAGAGACAAGATGTTTTGACCATTATTTCGCCGTATATTTTTCAATCAATATAAGCATAATGCGCGAGCTTTACCCTAACAAACTGTTCATGTCTTCATGCGATCTGTTCTTGCTCTTCTTTGTCCCATACTCTCACTGAAACTTACGAGCACTATTCTATAAAACGAGTCGAGAGGCCTGTCAAGAGGTCAGACCTTTTCCCAGGTGGGGGAGCCCAGCTGGTGAAGATAACTACAGAAAGGAAATTCCATGCAATCGGTTCTTTATGTCAGCACCGGATTTCACCATGTAGCGGGGGAGTAATTACGCTCCCTGTAGCCATGCAAACACTCACTACACTAACGGAAGTAATTACTATAGCAGTTGACGTGCTCGGAGACATCAATTAATGAATCATGCATATAGATATTTTTTGTTTATGAAGTTCAATCCTTATGAAAGTGAGGCAAGTCTTTTTTTTCCTTTTTCATGAGTGTGAAGAGTATGTCTGGAGCGTATCTCTGTATGAAATTTTGCAATGTAAGTTGACATTCCGTAGGAGATATCGATGTTAGGAATCTCACTGGCAAATGATTATCTCCCTCGCTCCTCAGTCATTCGACAGATGCCTGCGTGATTCCCTCATTTTTGCACAGCCTCATATGGATCTGCAGCAGCGACGTTCTCCCGTGAACCGGCAGCTGAGTTTTGCCCGCGGGGCCACGCAGATGGCTCCACCGTGCATCCAGAGGCCTCTCCGCCTCCATCGCCCGCGCGGTGCGGCGCGACGGCAGCGCTCGCAGTGGCAATTACCGCGAGCGGAGGACCAGC
Organism: Gryllus bimaculatus; assembly: GCA_017312745.1. Lineage (NCBI taxonomy): Eukaryota > Metazoa > Arthropoda > Insecta > Orthoptera > Gryllidae > Gryllus > Gryllus bimaculatus. The sequence goes on along the minus strand of BOPP01000040.1, from coordinate 4,084,026 downwards.
GCCGAAGAGGGGGGAGGCGAATCAATTAAACTAACAAACAGACGAGCAGACGGGGCTCACGCACGCCATCGTCAACACGCAGATGTGGGTCACCTCCGCCCCCACTCACTGCAGGAGATAGAGGCGCCACGCGCTCGGACTGGAAGGCGCGGCTCAGCGCCGAGAAGGACGGGTGGCGGTTGGGGTCTGCTAGAGAATCTCTCGCACTCTTAAAGTGATCGAGAAGAAATACGAAACAACGCTCAAACATAATGAAAAAGAAGATTTATCCTCGTTTTTCGGTATCGGAGGCATACAATGGGTATTTTTCCGTCGAAAGATGGCCGATTTTTGTCGCAGAATTGCAATAAATTCTGCTGCATAGTTTTCTTTCAATTCCTGCACTATTGTAAATTAGTAGGGTAGATCATTAAATATTTATTTCTTAATCATTCAATTTCCTAGCGTGATACTTTCCCGAAAAGTAAACAGTGTCTAAGCTGTTAAGTAAAGAAAGTTAATACTTTCATAGGCTAAGTTCGTATTTTTCGCATGGAATTGATTATGTTCAATTAAAATTGTTTCGTCGTACACTCACCTCACACGTACTATCATTTTCACTTGGCGGAGACGTATCTCTTGACTTCCAACTCTTTCCCAAACTGCCCAATCACTTACGAACTCTTATGACGTACACCTACTCAGAATTTTGATTTTTGGTTTGAAACGTTAAAGTATTATTCAAATAAATCGAAGAACTAAGCTGATTAATTTCACATCATTTTTGCAAATACATATTCACGAGAAGACTTGACAGTTAGTTTGTACAATGGCTTATTTACGTATTTATTGGCTTTCAATCCGATCAACCAATTATCTACAAGGATTCAGAAAATAAAGTTTTCCGGTTAAGCAAAAGATTAAGTAGTCATAAGTTAGAGTTTTAACTACTCATTTTAATGAAAATTAAAACTAACAAGAAGAATTTGTTTTAAGGATCGCCCTGCCCAAAGAATTCTCAATATTCTCTACGTTTAGACGCTTTGAATCTAAAATTACCACTATTCCCGAGTATCGTAGTATGAACGAGCGATTACTTAAAATGCACTGTGGATATTTTAAGCGTTTAGAGGACAACGATCATCAATATTAGAGACATGTTGTAATGACAGCCCTGGAATGAGTATTAAATAATGTGTCTTAGTTATATGTGAAGAGAGAATCTACAAAGTCCTGTCCATCAAATTGAATGAATGCGTATGAAAGGTACACAAAGAGGGAATTGTCTGCTTTTTTCCGAAGACAAACACATTTTTCACAAAATGTGCTCATTAATTGTGATATCGTGTGCGATGTCAAACACAAATTGACATTGCTCGGATTCATATTTACAGCAGTAGCAAATAGAGGAATCTGCAACATGGAAATGAATTGGCGAATTTTCTGATATTGAATTTGAATAAACCCACAAACCAACTAAAAAGGACTTTTTGTAAATTTAAAATATATGATAAATAATAGTCTCATGGATCTTGAACAATTTTACGATAACTTATAAATATAAACGTTGTAATCGAAAGATTTACTGGAAGTTTAATGAATTGATCATTTCGTTAATGTAAACTTTCTGTAAAATACCTTTAAATTTAATGAAGCGAATGCACTCTTAGAATCAGAAAGAGTAAATGATAAGCTTTTATTGTTTATAATACCCATGTTATAAACGTTTCACTAATTCTGAAACTTAAATATTTGACCAAATATACTTTATGATACTGAATAAAGCACGTAACAGAATGTAGCAGCATTATTACATTAAATTTAACTCTGTGACATTCAACGCGATCTCTAAAACCTTAATACCGCAAAACGTTCAACGTGATAGCCACCTCTAAATCGAATTTTGTTCCCTCGGATTGTCATATTATAATATTCTAGAAGCGGTCCATTCAATTTTCACTCATTGCACACAGAGATAATGTATCCTTTATGTAATTAATGTCACATAGATCTCACTAAACCACGTGTGTACTATCTTCCTTATCTAGCAACAGAGAATCCTAATTTTGTTTAAATATAACAGTAAGCGTTGATATTTTCTTTGGATAAACCCCAAACGAAATCACACTATCATTTTTGTACTTAATATGGCAACTGATTTCTTGTGAATACTATTTCTGTTTTAGTTTCTCCTTCAGTTTTACTGATATTTTTAACGGTTGAGTTGGTGGTTAATGCTATCAATAGTGGTTCTGACGTGGGTGGAGGTGGTGATGGTGTGAAGCTGTTGCTGCCGATAGTTTTGTTCAGAAAAATATACTTTTTACAAAAAAGCCAATCCTGTCATACATCTTCAACAAATAAACATAACTAAAATTCTTTATTCGTGTCATTGTTTTTCAATACCTGATAACAAAAGAATTGCAGAATCAAAAAAGAGTGTAAAACAATAGGAATGGCAAAGGTTTAATAGAGAGAGTAAGATGTTATACAGTTCTCTAGGTTGGATTTCAGTAAAAGGCTGGTAAAATGTTTCGTTTAAAGTGCTCTCTTAACGATCAGAAACTTGTATGATGAGGCACAAAATAGTGTTAATTGTGTTTAAGATGATGATGAATCAAAATAAACTAAGAATGTATTTGCGATGTTGGAAAGAACAAAAAGCTGGATCATCAAATTTCAAGGCGAAATAGTGAGAAAAATAGAAGATCTTAGTGACAATAGATAATGAAAGGAATTGAATATGACATGAATCAAGGAGGAGGAGTCTTGTAAAATATCTAATTATAATTGTAAGTGGTAAGAACGGGAAAAGAAAAAAAGAATCAATAAATTACGTCAGAGAGAGAGAGGTAAGGTGTACACATTTTCAATACACGATTGCTCTATTCAGTCGTCTTAATTAACCATCAATTCTGAACACAAATGAATGTAAATACAATATTGTAATTTGGAAATGAACCTTACGTTTATGTCAGTTAAAATAATTTATCACTAGTTAACGCTGCTTTGGGCTGTATCATCAGCGTTTTTATTAGCGCTGTAGATATGACCATCTCAATTTCACCCGTCATTCTACGAAGAATTCTCATTCTAAAGTGTGTTGCAGCTCCAACAATGAATAGAACAGTATATTACATATTTACATATTTTAGCCAACTTAGCAATTTAATTAACTTAATTTTAATTCCGTGCATAAAACACTTTTGTAGAAGCTAAGGAATTTAATTACTAATGTGTTTGGTCACGACAGTCACACTAATTTAGATTATTGTTCATTATTCTATTGAATTATCATGTATTTTTATGTGGGAAAGACATGAGAACGACTTACAATGTAATATACGTCAATGAAGGAACCTAAAGATGGGGAGAAATGCTTCAAAAATGTTGTTGTGATTTATATTAAGTTGCAAATTCTCCCAATATTGAGTGTTTTTAAATAAACTGTTACTTTTCACATCGAATACATTTTGCTAGTAAACTCACAAGAATTTTGAAGGGATTTTACCATTATTATTCTAAGTGTGAACTTATTTACACATGACTGTCGATAGCTCAATGAAATCATGAACAATAATATAAGTTGAATCACTAGTTGGAGAACAATCAGTGTTTTCCTTCGCGTGTTGTTTCGAGGAGGATTCAAGCGGCCAGCTGCCCTGATCGGTACTTTTTCGTTGTTTCTCCAATCAAGATCAGACGAATGCCGCAGTTGTACCTTAACAAGCGGACCTCAGTCCGCGCTTTCTTTCCTCTCCCTTGTCTTTTTCTCACCCCTTACTTACACACACACTTACATGTACCACATTACTACAACATGTCGCGGACCAGTCGGGAGCTTACAGCTTGTCCCGACCGGGGTGGTGCCCTACTGGTGGTAGATACCTGGTTGGGAAAACCCTGCTAGCCTGCGTGTAGGTCGGTGCCGAATATCAACATACAGCAGGGGAAGATCACCGTGATCTCCAAAAAAAATGCACTATACTTATGGAAATAATAATCATAGCAGTTGACGTGCTCATAATCACAAAGCAATCACACTGGGATCATGCATAGTAATCTTAAGTTTAAATTCTGCTTGGAGAACGGTTAGTACTTTTCTTCGCATGTGACCACGTGTGAGGATCCCGTGCGCCGGCAAGGGCGTTCATTGCATTCTCCTTGCCCCGTCGTCCGGGCGCAGCGAGCGCCGCGTGGCTTCGGGCCGCGCTGGGCGCTGGCGATAGTCCGCCCCCGAGCACACGTGCGCGAGCCGATAGTCTGCGCCTGTTTAATATGCAGAGGGCGCGGAGGCCAAGGGTCGGCGCACGGTTCACCTGCCCACCCACGCCACCGCCGCTGCCGCCGCCGCCGGCGCCTCCGTCGCTTGATTAGACGCCGCCGCCGTTGAACTCCGCCCCGGCGATCCTTCGTTGGCCCGCCCTCCGCCGCCGCCCACGTTGCCACCTCCCCGCGTCGGCCGCCACCTCGAGATACCTCCACGCCGCTCTCCCCTTGAATGCCGCCCAAGGATTCTCCGCTGTTTCTTCGTACTCCACTGCTTGAGAGGTGGCGCGGGGGATCAATTGATGGCACTGCAGTACCTCTGCCCTAGGTTCGAGTCCCGACTGTGGTAGGGCCTTCGACATTGGCTAGATAGCTAGGTCGAGTCCTGTGTGTGGAAGGATTCTAGAGGCCGCCAGCTGGAGCAGTCATCGCCTTTGACACCGTCACCGTCATGTCAACGCCACCACCGCCGTTACAACCATCACCTTGACCCTCCCCACATCCGTCGCC
>BOPP01000040.1:4040672-4070783 GCA_017312745.1 Gryllus bimaculatus | reverse complement strand
TCTTCAGTCGCATCCTCCGATAATGCCATCATCTTCGACCCGTTCCTCTGACCTCTTCTCCGTTGTCACTCCCGCTTCATCCTCTTCCTTGCCCGCTTCTTGCCTGTCTTCGCCTGTCTCTCGTTCTCATCAGCTTCTCCATTCATCACATCCATGTCTCCTTCCACCTCCACCCTCCCCGCAGTTCACAGCCGTCCTCTACCGCTGCAACCTCCTCCGCCTCTTTATCACCTACTCCACTGTCATCACCGTCCCCGCCATCCCTGTGGCCCCCGTCGCAGCCAGTCAAAAGAAAAGGAAGTCTTCCCGGGCGGCGATTTCTTTCTCGGCGGAGAAATGCCGAAGATGCGCTTGTCCTCTCCGTAAGACGCTTCTTCGAAACTATCATATTTAGTTGAAAGTAAGACGATCGGAAACGGCGGTTAACATTTCATTTGAAAGGCGCCATTCTGGGAAGTTGGAAACCGCGTGGAACGACGCAGCGATAAGAAAGTTCGGTACGAAAGGATACAAGAGAGTGTAACCAGGTTGGACGAATAACACCTGTAACTTCTTCGCTTAATGTCGTTGAGTTTGGAAGTTCTGAAGACTTCTCTTTTTTGTTGGTTAATGGAGAGAAGGTAATGGAGTGGGAGTGTGTCTGAAGGTCTGCTTCTTAGACGTTGCTGTTCGTTTGCTTTTTTTATTTATCTCTTTTATCTCAAATTCTTTGTCTTTAAAACAAGCTCCATTCAACATCGATTTCATCTTATTGTACAAATTTCCGTTTATGTTTCAAATTATGTTTTCAATAAAAGATTTTGGAAAAATATTTTTTAAGACGTGATCTGTACTTAGTACATTATAAATGCATTTTATCTCTTCAAAAAACTGGAACTAATTAAATTTGAAAAAAGCTATATAAAGGAATATAAGGAATGTGGAATTATAAATGGAGGGTATCTTTAAAGACAGAAGCAATGAAATGTGCGAAAAATCATTAAAGTATCTCTTACTGACATAATACATATTTACTCACAACTTTTATTGAATGATTTATCTTTAAATCAAAGCCGGAATTATTTTTCTCTCATACATTATTAGCTAGAATATATTTTCACTCGCGACCTTACCTTGCCAGATAAATTTAGTAACTAAAGCAAATTTTAACGTTTTATGTTTTAAAAAATACTCTTTTCCACGTTCTCTAAATACGTGCAGATACAGCAACAGTAACATTAAAGTTTTCTGAAACAAGTTTCCTTTTTTATTTCATTTTGTTACTGCCTTCCTTTCTCGGTAGCACGTGGCTGGGTCTTTCTCGTGCGATACTGTGAAGCAAAAAGTGCTTTTGTTGATAGCGGAACCATAAAGAAACCCATACGAGGGCGTTAGTTGATGCAAAGCCAGCTCGACGCATGCGCAAAACCGCTATGCTGGCAGTCCACAGGTCGAGACGCCATTGCCAACCTTAGACCCCCAACTTTCCGCCAGGAAGAAAATGAGGATGTGTGTATTGAGCCATTAGTGATACAAATTTTTGTGATTAGTGTCGTAATTTTAAAACCGTAATTTGAAAAAAATTGTATTCTACAAAACACTAAGTGTGTGAAATATGAATAGCTTATAAATTATTAAGAGACATTAAAAACGAGGGACACCTTTACTTTTTATTTGCATTTAAAATATCCTTTCTTTATTGCTTTTATCACAAAACAATGTTAAATTCTATCATTTGTCACATTCCTATGAAATTGACTCTTATTTATAACTTCGATCTTTCAGTGTTATTCGCGGTAATGTACAAGAAAACTTATTAACTGCGTAATGGGATAAACTATTTATTTTAACATAAATTTTAGTATTTACGAACACTTTTTACGGAGAGAATAAGTATTCAGAACTTTATTTAGAAATTAAAATCTCTATTACTTTGACACGGAATATTGAAATTCATGATAGACTCTATTTCATTTGGGATCTCTAGAAAAGAATATCAATTCAATCCGCCATTCTCACGCAGTTAATCTAAGACTTAAAACGTATTCCTAATATTAGTAATTAAAATATTAAAATTCTTTGATATGGATAAAGATTACATAACCCTGCGGCACACGCCTTACTAAAAGTTATTCAAGCTCACGCGGTGATCTCTCAGGTGCATCATATTAATTTTAGGTGATCTTGTCTCACAGACTGACTACTAGGACTTTCAGGCACAAACATACATTAAACACATTGTCTGATATTGCAGTTTTAAAATTTTATTAAACTACAATGTTAAGCTACAATAAAAACAATATATATGTTACAAAGCTTTATCTGTTGTAAACTGAGTTACACAGTCTAGGCTGTGGTATGCTGCGCTATGCACGGTTTGGTTGAGACTATTTTGATGGCGACAGCATGTAGCCTATATTCATGAACATATGGCATTTGGGGACAATATAAGAGAGGTCGTGAGAAGGATGGTGGTCTATTTGGTGATGAGAAAGTTTCTATGATGCTTCATCAACGGAAGAACGTCTCTGAAAGATTGACCGCGTGTGCTGCAGGAAAAAGTATATTTGAATTCTACATGGAAACATTTTGTATTAACACATGAAAGGTAAAAACATGGACACCAATTTGTTAAAATGTAGTGCGGAAAAATGTAATAAGTGTTTGTACAATCTTCGCTCTGGTATTGTAAAGAAATGAAAGTGACATTTTTGTTTGCGAGATCTTTGATCTCTCTCCAGGTTTAAATTCTGTGTTGTAGTGAAAATAGCTAATACATAAAAACCTTTTAATCATTCGAAAAACAATCGATAAATGTAGGAAATAAACACAATAAACATAAATGAATATCTTTAAAATATTTAATCGAAAATAGAACGTCCTACGGTTTTACACATATTCGATGATGATAACAAATGAAATTTCTAAAAACCAGTGCACTTTTCAGGAGACACTTTTCACACCTACCAAATACTTTAATAGTCGCGTATTTTATTGGGAAGTCAATACTTGTGATCAAAATAGTAGTTACTCGTTCATTGCTATTTTATCATTTTTCCTATTGCTTTTATTTTACACTTAAATACAGTGGATTATAAGATAAGACAAAAGAGAGTATTAATAGTGATTGATAATGATTCACTTTATACAGACATAAGTACATGTATACCATCAATTTGACATGTATTTATCGTGGAATCCAATCTTTTGAAATAAAGTTCCAGTTTCGGTTTACGAAATTATTCGATTTATATGTAATTCTTGGTTGTTTATAACAAAATGTTCCGGTTTAGGTTTGAATTTTGAAACAGCTCCAAGTGACTTAGACTTATTGTTTTTAATTACGAAATTATTTTATACAAATGTAACAGAAATTCAACAATTTAAGGTTTTTGACGATTACTTTATCATCCACTGCAAAAACCTCAATAATTAAAAATACAAAAATAATAACAAAATGTTTGGTCTCTGATAAGCTGAGACATATGTTTACACTTGAAGTCAATTCTCGAAATGTGAACTCAGAGAAATAATTTAAACCCAAAAATAATTATATTTCATACACCAATAGCAAACATATTAACCGTTTCGGTTGAGCTCGATATTGAATCTATTTCTAACAGCTTGAATATGATAAATTCGTATTCATTGTTAAATTTTTTTGTTACCAGAATAATACTTTAATACATGAGACATCACATATATACACAATCACAAACCCATCTAAAGTCCTAGGAACCTTCACGTGCAGCACAATGCGGAAAACCAATATGAAAAGCCAGAAAAAGATTCATCAACATTTATTTTTCGGAGGAAGCATTTACAAAATAAAACATTTTTTTTATTAATTGAACCAGGCGATCAACAGGGTAATCTCATCAGATGCGCCTTCTGTGCACCTTGTGGCAGAGGCAGTTTTTTAAAACTTAAAAAACAAAGCAAGCAATTATTTTATTGATTTAACCACGCGATCAACACAGCGATCAGATCAGATGCATGTTCTGTGTATCTAGTATCATAGGTTTACTGGTGTGTATTTTTTAATTCTATCCACTTTCAAGAGGATGTATCAAGATCCCCTTACCCTCCTCTAGAGCCAATATTTTTTTTAAAAAATGCTTCAGAAGGGTGCTGGATGTCGTTAATTGATTGAAATTTTCGGGCACAACGTCTATGGTCATTATTACCGTTAATGTAGTGAATTTTTTAATACTAGGAAGTCGCAGTTTTCCTAATCACGGGATTGAGAGATCGATCCAACGACGATTTTAAGTCAGCTTGCAGTGGATGTCCCCTTCCTGGACACCACACAGCCGGGACAAGTTCTATGTTTCCGTTTGGTCTCCCGACGTACTTGATAGTGCAGTGCGTGTTAAGTGTAAGGGTCTGAAAAGGAAGAGGGAATGACAATGAAGAAGGAAAGATAGCGCGCGGCCTTTGGCCCGTTTGTTAGGATACTTCTCCGGAGGAACTACGGAAAACTATCCCATCAGAGCAAGCGACCTATAGAATTCTTCTCCAGACAGCAGATGAATTCGACCTAAGTTCACAGGTATTTTCGAGAGTCCACCATTGTCTGGACTGGAACACTAGAACCTTCCAGAGTCGTTGCAGAGACATCGGCAAATGCTGACTCTCAGCTCTACTCATACGGTGCTGCCCATCATGGGCTCTCGGGTGGACGTGGGGAAGTTGGCAGCGCCGAGACGCGAGGGTGGCGCGGTGCTGAGCGGTCCCGATAACAGGAGCCGACTCGAGGCAGTAAAACGTGCCACACTGCCTTCCCGCTATGCGCCCCGACCCACCACCGTTGCTGTAGCCTTCCGCACGCCTCTGCTTCCACTGGCGGTGAAGATCGGAAAGTAAAGATTCCGTTTGAGTAGATTTCTCAAATCATTACGCTCATCAAGATCGATTCTATTACAAACGATATATACCGTGAGAAATGGCTCAATGGCTCAGGTCATCAACTGATGTCACTGCAGTCCCTCTGACAGGGAGGTCCTAGGTTCGAGATCACGGTGTCAGGATCTTCCACACTAACTTGTTAGCTAGGTCAAATTCAGTCGCTGTCTGGGGAAGAATTCTGGGGTCCGGCTGCTCTGATCGGTAGTTTTCCGTGATTTCTTGGATCAACACCCGGGGAATGCCGGGGCAGTGTGCTAACAACGGGGCCATGGACCGCGTGCGATCTCACCTTCCTCTTTCTTGGCTTATTCTCATCCCTTACATGCACTTACACTAACGTACACTACACTGGCAATGAATATTCACATATTAATGTATTTACGCAAATACTAATAACTTGTTTTTATACGATTCCTTGTCAAATTGTACAAATCGTTGTGATCCGCTCTGAATCTGTTGAAAATTTATAATTTTTTTCATACAAGACACAATGTTTACAATATTTTTCGCAGTGGTAATAATAGTGTCAACTATATAAACTGAAGGATAAATGCCCAGCATTAACAATGTTATTAACAATATTAGTTTAATGATCTGAAAATATACTCTTATATACTCAATTGTATATTTTGTAAAACGTTTTGAGCACTATGACACAGCAAATATGACTTAATCTCTCATGTGAAATGCCGAGAAGGACGAATATTCTGTACTTTTAACCTTACCTCTGAATGTGTGAGATCAACAAAATCATAAATTTGAGTTGTATAACGTGTATGGACCTCTATATAAACATATGTGACAAAACGTATCCTCGTCACACCAATTCAGTTGCAAATATTTTGCTAACGGACGCACATCACATTCTTATTTAACTTTGCGAATGAAAATCTCAGCTTGTAATTCAGACATTTAATAAATGCGTATTTCTCCCTTCACGCCTCGAAAGATAAATATTACCACTGATGCACGATGTGAAAATAATTCCTACATTAAAAATACTCAAAATCCTGCGAGAGAAAATGTTCTGCAGGTTTGAATTCTTGATCATGTATCTCCGGTGTCGATGGACGCTGATGATATTTCGAAAAAATGTACATTACACACACGCACTACACTACCACACATGCCGGGAGACCCATCAGGAGCTAAGAGCTGGATCGGGCTGGGGCGGTGCCCCGCTAGTAAACGTCGGATCTCGCCATACAGCGGGGGAAAGATCACCGCAACTACCTGAGCAAAAAACATGCATTATACTAACGGTAATAATAACCCGTAAGTGGTAGTTGGTAGTTGACGTGACCGGAATCGCTAATCAATCAATCAATCAATCAACAAACGGAATATCATTTGATCATTCTAACACCTATTTGTTGAATATTCTATTGATATGTTTTTTATTTTCTTCTATACCCACAAAAAAAGTGTAGGAAATGAAACCATACTGATCACTTTCCCAAACTTTGGAACTATCTTAAGAGGGAATCCTAATTCGAAACGAACTCCAGGCTTGATTTCAGAAAAAAAATTTAAATGTTGATGTATGTATTAAATATAACATTTTTAATGTTAAAGGATAAATTATATGGCCCGTTAACGGTCTTGCGACAAGTTCTAATTTATCTTCTCTCATTGGTGATATTTTTAGGGAGAAAAATTAACTTATTCTCTTTAATGAACCCTTTAAAAGAATATTTCCAACAGTAGTTTTATTGATGACATAATTTGTTTACGAGATCACAGTCTCAACCAATTTCTTGAATTTATCAACTCCATGCACTCAAAAATTTGATTGAAATTGTAAAAAAACGTGAAGGGCGGGAATATATTTGCAACAAACGCCGATGTCCATAACTACAACACTCAACGTAGTGATCACATTCATCAAGTGACAATATCAACAGCTCACTACAAAACATTTACATATAATACAAGTACATTATTTTACAACACTTTTCCAGATGATATTGAACGATTGAATTCGATACAAAATTTAAAGTCCTAAGTAAAATCTTTTCTGCTGCACAACTATTTCTATACAGTTAGAAAGTAAACCGAGCATCCAAAAGGAAAGGAATATTAATTTTAATAATGACATTTAATGTATTATTCACCATTTGGATTGTGAAGTTCTAAAGAACCTGTAACAAGTGTTATACTTAAATTTCTGGGTCTATGACCCCCATCTGGTTCAGGTTTTCATCCAGTTCCAGATCCTTGAGCAAATGCTGAGATGGCTCCTTGTTTTGCGTCTGGAAAATAAATGTAGCTTCAAATTAATTCTGACCTTAGCACGTCACACACAGTTTTTAACTGTTTTTAACGTAAATAAATAAATCTCCCCGCACTGACGCACACGTCAGAAAAGTCCGAGGTATTGTGCCAGTATGAAACTACGAACATTTTTTAGAACAAGAGCTCACATAGTGCCGAATGTTTGCTTCGGGCCAATATGATTTGTTTTATTTATTGTCAAAACTAGTAAAAACTGAACATGATTTTGGAGGAGAAGTGCAATCTACATACATTTTCTTCAGTTCCAGAATCCCTACCCCACACTTTAATACTTTTTTCTATACATAGTAGTTGAATAATAAATAAAAGTTTCAATGAAGTGTGGTTAGAAACATCTAAAAACTATAATTTTTTGCTCCCTAGAAGCCAAAAACATATTTGGATCTGTAATGTTACTATTACAGATCATCTAGTACTATAAAATAAGTTAAACATGTAACAATTAGTGAACGATGTAAAAGAGGTACCCAACAATAATGGCCTTAATTGAAAATGACGATGGACAACCGTTCGTAACAGCATTTCCGCCATTTTAATTCTCATTTTTAATGTCAAGAGAAAAATACATGATGATTTTAATGAGATGTATGCAACATGTACCACATTAATTATTTTCATTACAAACTTTCCGCTTGTAATGCAACCGCTGGAAGGGACTAAATTCTGCATTAAAAATCCTATTCAGTCTGTCGTTAACAGGAGCAAAGGAAATATTTAATAAATCTTGAACATTTTTGTTTCAAAATTTGTATACATTAATTTAATTACAAATGGTATTTGCATTATTCCCAAGGTATAGGAAACCATCGACACAAAACCTTGTGTGATACTGGGGGAGAGAGAATTACACCCCAGTCCTACATCGAACAGATTTCAGAAGAAAAATAGAAGTTTTCGGATTATGACTTACCAAAAAATTATTGCAACACACATTATTATATTATATTGGAAGCGATGCGTCCTAGACCTTTTAAATTAGGTATGCGTGTCTCGTAGGGTCACGACTCATCTTCGGTCACGTAAATTCTGGCAATGTGTTTTGGGTGTCGTGTATATGACAAATTGGGAAATGATGAGGGACAGTTTGGGTGCAGCTGAAGGATAAATGGGGGATAGGGGGGAAATGAAGGGGACAGGTTGGACCTGGATTATGGTACTAGACAGTATTCTTCAAAATACGATATTTTTGATCGTTCTTTTACAACTTTGCAGATTTCGTTTTTTGGGTTGCCCCCACTCCAGAACTTAGGTGGACGGAAAAAAAGAAGAAGCTGAAGTAAATGTAAAATTCAATTGAAGGCAAATACCAAAATTATCTTGCACGATAAAATTAAAGGGACTATTTTATTTCCTGTGCATTTTAATTTCAACGCTCAGCAATACTGCAATGATTTCTTTCGCACAGGTCTGGTCCTATAATACTGTAAATAACATTTCGGGGCAGGGAGATGAAACTTTAAATCAATTTTCATTTTCCATACAGTTATTATTACAAAGTGCAGAGTTTTCGCACGTGTCCGAATTGTATATACTTTTTTATATACCTATAAAAATAAATACTTATTTAAGAGAAAAGACAACTTTTTCTCCAGTCTGAAACAACTACAAAGATAAGAGAGCATGCTTCCGCTACCGAAGTCGGTAAGTATTTGGCTGTTCAAATGCCACCGCGTCCTAAGCACAGATGCCAACGTTTCAGCCACAATTCTGTGTCCCTCCTTCTGGAGGAAGGTCGCTGGTGTCTAGCACATGGCTATAAAAGGATTTACTGGAGTAAATCCGGATCTAACCTATTTAGCTTCGTTTCCTCACATGACCTTCACTTATCCTTCACCTCTACCCGTACTGTTTTCTCATAAACTGCCAAAACCTATCGTTTCCATAGCGTATGATATATTTATACAAAAGATTAGAAAGCTTTAAAAACTTAAAACTTTTAAAACTTAAAAAGCTTAAAAAATTTGTAACCACATTCCACAGTCAAAATAATACTGGGTGCTACAACAACGTACACAAATGCATAATAAACACTAAAATAAATGGTTAGTTGGTTTAGGGGAACATTTTACCATCTTATCCGGGGTACCCTTTGGTTCCTACTTTATGTATTATAATTACACACATCTCGTACAGTATTGCTTTGAAAATATGTTCCTCCCATGAATTATTTTTGACAAATACAACTTTTTCATGAATGAGGAGGCAAATCCACGATATAATTCCAAGCTCAATGAAAAGATGCTTACAGAAATCACATGGATGAAATTTGCAAATTATTTTTACAATTCCTTTCTGTAATCTAAAAATCAGCAAGGAAATGGTCAGCTGCCAGATGTTAAAGATATTTTTACTGGAAAGTACATGAGAAGCAAATACATACACATACACATACACGGTTCCAGCCGATAATATGCACTGGAAGTATTTTCTTAAATGATCGTAGAAGACGAATTTTCATAACAGCGCAGTTGCTGGAAGTTTAAACACTTCTAAAAGTAGCATTGCTCTGACCTCGCACAGTTCGAATACATGATGCTTACATGAAATATCTTTCTGGTTGTTGTGCAAACCGCTAAATTATGAAAAATGAAAAAAGGGGGTTCAGAAACCTGAATTTGCTACGCATTGATTCTTCGGAAATTATTATTCAGTTATTGTTATTCCATTAACATCTTATTAGTTTGCCGTTAATTGAAATGATATTACGATTAAATATGAAGAAGAAAGTGTTTGATCATTATGAAGTTTACTATTATTACTATTCTTAGTGTCTCACCATTATTTTCGTTATTTTCAATATAATTACTTTTCCATCGTTTCAGTTCATGTACAGCGTATCCCTTCACTTCGTAAAAGCTTGGTGATTTCTGTTGAAAAACAAATAAGTTTTTTTTTTCAGAATAAAGCTTGAATGTTCAAATGCGTTTATAGTATAAAATTAAAAATATATTGGAATTTTACATTCACACTATATTAGTATATTCATTTTAGATTAGTAATGGCAGTTTAGTTGAACTAAATATTTGATAAATGTGATTTCTTAATATTAAAAGATTTTAAATATGCATTTACATATGAGGAATGTACAGAACTAAAATTTGTTGTTTGACGCGAGTTTCAACTTCCTTTATCAATATCTAGTGACCCTAACCGACGCACACGCTGCAAATTGAAAATGTAAGAAGGTTGTCTCAACATCCGAAAGGGAAATATTTTGTACTGAAAGGCGTTTCGATGTTATTCTTGGAGGGGACGCTTTTGAACTTCCAGAAAATGGATTATAAAGTGCTTTTTGGTTCTTTTTTAGTGCTATTGCTATTATTATGAATACGTTTATTATTTTTACTTTTATTGTATATTCGGATTTTAATAGCGATGAATAATAATTAAATAGTTAATTCGATTAGTTTATTTCAATGTTGAACAATATTGTATTAAAATATTCAATTATTTCAGTATTGATGCAAATAATGGGATTTAAAACAAATGACAAGCGGGAAAATTTGTGAAAGTAGGGTTGTACATTATTTTTATAAAATTTCTTGAAATATTGCCAATACACTTCCAATGTCTCTAACGTTGGTGGAATAAAGTCTGAAAGCGACTTCAGAGTAAATTACAATGCAATGTTAAAATAATTTGAGAACAGTTTCTTCAACGATATTCACGTCACAATTGCGCTTAAATGAATTTGAAATTTTCGTTAATCTTAAATATCTTCCCGGGAACAATGTTTCTCAGAAACCGAATATTTTTGGCAATGTCTTACAAGTACATTAATCTCAGTATTTGTACGCCGGGAAATGTTTTATTTTATACGTTCATCATAGTTCACAATCATACACCTCGACCAATCACCAAACTCGTCGTGAGAATGCACAACATTCAAACCGCCTTAAAATGCTTGCACAACGCGATGAAACGTGTGTGAGACCGCGCAGTGTATATTCCCGAGTCGCAACGATGACATTCTCCGAAAATAAGTCCAATATCACGATATTAATTCATGATGAATCAGTGCGACATTGCCGCAATATATCACTGCATTCACTCTGAAAATAACCTTTGTGATACACTTGGAACAAATAATTTTTGCAAAGGTTTCGCCTTGGACCGGCCATTCTGTTGCAAAGAGCTGCGATAAGCTGAAGGAAACCGTAAACTAAGTTCCGGTCAATACAGTGACTCAATAGTTATGCGCATGAATAGTAAATAATGTGGAAACTTATTAGTAATTAAAATATCGCCCTAATGTATTATGAAGACCAAAAAGTGGTTCCAAATTTTGTAAAACGCTGCACAATATTAAACATTTGACAATTTCTTAAACATGCAATATTTAAAAAAATAATTGAATTTCTGAACGAATAATTATTATATCTACTCGTGCCGCAATATAAAATTTGCTGTGTTCATAATGTTGTGAAAAGTTTTTTAATTGTAGTGTTTTTGCGTAATGTGGAGTGAAAATAAGGCAATATAACATAATTATAAAAACAAGATTTTCTCAAAAACAGCTATACAATGTTTTATAAACGCTTTCAAGGGATAATGCTTATTGCACTGCAACTGCTGACATAAACGCCATTTTGCCGTATTGTTTTGTTGTTGTCTTTAAAACCACAGATTAATATATTTTATATCTATCTCACGTCGTTATTATTTCTATTGCCGGATTCGTTTACATTAATGCATTTGTGAGTACTGGTTCTTCAAATGAAATTTTAAAAGCTTCTCGAAAACTCGAAAGTTTTCTGTGAAAATTAACTCGATTTTCTGCATTTTGAGAAACGCTCGAATGCCATTTTTTAAAAAAAATGGGTCCACAATTTTTTTTTCTACTTTTAGTATGGATAGTGATAAATGAGCTTAATACACTGACATCTTTTTCTCAAAAAGTTAAAGAGAAGTGTATTTTTAACACCTTTTATGTTATCATTATTTACATTATGGGTATTTCTTATATATTATCGCATTTATGAGAACAATTGCTTCAAACAATTTCATATGATGTTTCTCAAAATATCGTAAGTTTGGGTCGAAAATTGACTTCAAAATGCGCTTATTCACATACACTAAAATGACATTTTCTTAAAAGCAGCTCAAAAGCTTCCGGCGTCGACAAGCCACATAATACATGGATGTTTTTAAATTGTGTTTGTGGGGTTTGAAATATTTCGAGAGCGACCTGTATTACATTTTCACCTTAATCTTTTCATAAGCGCTGAGAGTGTATGTGTGTGTAACTGATTAAATCGAATCGTACATCCACAACAAATAGACTCAAGAGCGTAGGAAACCAACTATACCGAGAAAGTCTGTGCCATTCCTTTGCACCTTTAGTCACGAAAGCTCATGTCAAAATTACCCTTCTCTTGTTCCAAAGATCACTGTACAAAATTTCATGAAGATCTAAATAAATCTTAGATTTTTATAAAAAATTTACATAAAACAATAATTTTTAAAGAAGGTAGCGGAAGTGGTATCCAACAAAACAATCTTTATTTTAGAGAAAATTATTGAATTGTTTTCTCATCTTGGGTTTAGTTCAATTTAATGGATTTTAGGTTTGTCTGAAACCCTAACATTTGTTCTCTAACAAATACAATATACTGATTTCTATTCATCGTTCGCATTGATTAATGAAATTTCTGGTTAGAAAAACAACATTTTCTTTGTAACGGTTCTTCCATTAATATTAACTAAGTACAAATCTAATTTGAAAAAAAATATCATACTTACAGTAAATGTATTAAAAAGACCATCATTCTTCTTGATTTAACGCGTCAGATTTGATCACATTCAAATTCTGTGCATTAAAAGCTATTTGGGCGGGAGAACAAGGTGTGAGCTCAAGACTCGCTCTTTCAGCTGACCCCCAGCGTAGTGGTTACGTTGCTAACCATTGCTAACGGAATCGCAGTTTGGGTCTCTTCTTTGAGGAGACTAGTCGTGACCGGCGAAGGGCGATTCTGGAACATTATTTTGTGGACAAGCGCGTCGTGTTCTCGGAATGTTTGAAAGGTAAGCCCCTTTTAAATTTGTATTTGTGTATTATAAATGTGTTCCATTAAATTTGAAATTCTGAAGTTCAGAAAATTTCAATCACATTGATGATCCCTTACGATTGATACTAATGTACAGACAAAGAGGATCGTCTTGATAAAAATAAGTTTAAGTGCAAAAATCTACAAAATGTTTAGATCTTCGGAAGTTGTTTATGGAAATAAAGCAAATTAAGGAAATTCTGGGCTGAAATGTATACGGTACAACCTAAGGAATTCGTTTAAACCGGCACTTCGCGCCGGTTCGGCGTTTACTAGGCAGTTAGAACTCTGGAGGCTTTCTTGAAAAGTGATGTCTTATAAAAGTGAATTCGTAATTACGCATTAGACTCTAGGATGTTTATAGTGAACGCGGGAGCCGAAGGCCCGGGCCTTGCCGTAACGTGGATCGGGCGAGCGAGCGAGAAAACGTGCCTTTGAAAGTAAATTGGCGTTACAATGTGGTGGGGATAAGCATATGAAGGACGAGCCATGAAAATCGCCCATCCATAAGATTTATTCATTTCTGTTAGAGCACGTACAGTAGTTAGGGCTTAAGCCCCACCGCCACGCTTCTCCAAGGATGTACCGTATACTAAATGTTAACCACGTATTGTTGATGGAAAGAAATGTGAATATCTCGTGATCTCTCCGTATTAAACATTTTCATTTCGAATGGGTCAGGCGTGACCATTGCTTTTTTTCTCTGAACTTTGTTTCATCATACAAGTACTGGGCTCTCGTCACGTAATCAACCTTGACTAAAAAGATACACATCGTAACTACTAAAAGGAATAATTCATCCTTGTTTAAAAGAAAAAATAATTTACCCGAAGGCATAACAGATTAAAATGTAATCTTTTAATCCCTTGATTCTTCCTGAAATTTATTAGCAGACGTCTAGTGTACGGTACAACTTATGGAAGAGTAAACAGGCACTTGGCGCAGCTCCGGTAGCAACTGCCCAGTTTGAGTTCTGGAGGTTTTCTTGAAAAGTGCTTTCTTATAAAGTAGATTGGTAATTATGAGATGGATAAACTCAAGGATGTTTATAGTGAACGAGAGAGCCGAAACTCCGAGCCGCGCCGTGACTTGGATTTGGGCGAACAAAGCGAGAAAACTTGCCTTTGAAAGTAAATTGACATTACAATGCGGCGGGGACAAAGCGTGAAAATCAAAGGCAAAATCAAGGCAAGACTCGAAAATCGCCTATCCGTAATTTCTGTCAGAGTGCGTAGCATAATTAGGAGACCCCTCCCGCCGCCACACTTCTGAGGATGTACCTTGTACCCTTCTTTAACAATTTTATTTAGTAAATTTTAATCTTCACGCATTTTTAATCATCGTAATTTTTTAAAATGATTCTATTCTAATTACCAAAATCAGGTGGTTTCTTTATCGTATATATATTAATATAAATGTTCTTTTATTAACACAGCAACATTTTTATTAGGCTGTTTTTAATAGTGAGTTAGTGATTTTAAAGATCCAAAACTGAACAAAACCACACAAATGGTTTTTCAAATAGTAGCGCTCGCAACTACTCCATATCAAATAAAACGCTCTCACATAACAATAAAATAAATTAAATCGAAATTTTTTTATTGTTCACTTTTTCTATTTTACAAAACAGGAGAAATGGAAATGAATACTAGAAGAACAAAATCGCGCAGATAGTTGTGCTTATGTGCAAAAGTTTAAAATCCCTTATTTACCATTCTAAAACACGACGTAAATTCTTGTACTTGTACACTAGAACCTCGCTAAGCCAAACCGCGCAAATCCGAAATTTCGAATAATTCGCAAAAAATCGGTGTGGAGTAATAATAAACTAAATAAATGAAATGGTTATTTGTAGTGTAAAGAAAATATTTTAAAATGAATGTAGAAGTCAACTTATTTTGACTATCTAACTTGTAAAATAACTTGTTTTTCAATTAGCTGAAGTGAAACGTTTATTGCACTGATAAATACGGTGTATATAGCACGTGTATATGTGGAAGTAATTTTCACTTAGAGAAACTACCAAAATAGATAATATTTGGCCGTAAGGAACTGAATCTGCTAAGTGATGTGTTGATGTGACGATGCGATGATGCAATTGCTTTGTCATTGTCACTACGTCACATAATTATATTTTGAATGTATTGTATATATAATTTGCATTTTTTTCGTATAATCCGAATCTGAGTAGACCACACCAACAATTAGTTCGGAATACCGGGAATTTACTGCATGATCTGGGCTGTCCAGGTGACGCCGCGTCAATGGCTGATGTGCCGACGTTTCGACCGACATGTCGCGGTCCTCTTCAGAGGCTGTACTGCGCAATGATGTAGGGCGCTCTTGTTTATTTTGAGGCAAACCGCGACATGTCGGTCGAAACGTCGGCACATCAGCCATCGACGCGGCGTCACCCGGACAGCCCGGATCATGACTCTGGCCGCGGAAGCCTACGACATCAATTTACTATATGTTGAAATTTGTTTCAGGCGGATCTGTCAGGTCCCTTCCGCCTTCAGACAACGTCCTCCTGCACCGACCTTGTTTCATTGAGGCCGTCTGGCAGTATACAAGCGAGCCACTTGGGAATATTCCTAGTTGCAGCTTCTGGGGTAAGCGAGAAAGAGAGGTTGCATAGACAGTGCTTCTCGCTGGCGCCGTCGGCTCGAGCGCACAGCTCTGCAGGCAACACGCAGGGGCCAAACAGGCAAACTCCTCCTCGCCTATTAGTGGCAATACTGCGAAGAGACCATGGGGAAGGGTGATAGTGTATTCTTAGATTCGGGGGTTAGGTTCTAATTAGTTTGTTTAGGTGAGGAGGTACGCGTGAGTTCTGGGACAGATACAGTATTTGATTGATGGGGATTAAAATAGCTTTAGCGGGAAATCTACGGGGTTGGTTGGAATCTTTGATTGAATGAGTAGGTACGTAGTTATTTGTTGCTGATGTACGGAATGACTTATTGAATTTGTAGGTTTTGGTTTCATGTTTGGCCTGGTTGATTCGGGTGAGTAGAATGGTGATTTTCAAATTTTCCAGCTGGCTGGTCTAATTAAACATTCTATATAATTGGTATTTTGGAGTCATAGTGTCATGATCAATATAAATAGGCGAGAATAAATGTAAAGGTGTGGCAATGTTTTGCGTGGGCATACGGAATGTACTGTGTATGCAAAGAAACTGACGAAAATAGTCCCGCACCTAAAAAAACTGTAGTGTTGGAAGTGTGCGTCATATAGTGACGTAATCGGAAACAATGGGTCCCGGCGCAGGGAAGAGTGTTCGCCATAGTGGACATTCGGTTCTAGTGCAACCGGTAGGGAGTTTAGGTGACACAGCCTCAGCCGCTACATCACCTCTCCTGCCCCGCAGAAATAGAGGTGGAACCTCGAATACCTCCCGGGGCTCTAGCCACCTGGAGTAGGAGCTGGAACTAGGTTTGCTAGTCATCGGAGCGGCAGTAGCTCATGTAGGAACTGGTGTGTCGGCAGATTGTCAACCGCGTCATCATTAATCATTCGGTCAACACTTACCCGACTGATATTCATTCCGCTTTCCGCACGACTCTGTAAGAACCAATTAGGAAGCTGGAAGCAACACGACGCAGACTATTGAGTTTGTTCGGATAGCAACGTCCTTACAAATGTCGGGTAAGGCTGACGTAAAGCTGGAACGGGTCGACGTCAGGGCATCTGGGAGTCGCCTAATAAACTTCCGATCTTTCAGATGTTGGTTTAGACCCGTAGAAATAAGTTTCTTAGTGTTCTGACGAATATGAAGTAGACAAAAACGTGTAGTAGAAACGCGTATATCAAATTTGAATGCCGTCAGAACGTGAAATTTAATGAGTTACGAAGAACTTGCTCGGATGTCGCAGGAGAAATATTGTAAGCGACTCGCGAAAACATAAAAAAAATGGAACAGGCGTTCCCGTCAGCAGTATGTAATAGTGAGCATAGGAAATTTGTAACAGTGAGAAGCATTACGCAGCGCGTATACTATCCGCACGAAAAAATATACATTGCAAAAAGAAAAGGCATGAAAAATTGACCCGCAATAGTTGCAAATTACCAACTACAGTTTTAATGTTAAAGGATTTCTACCTGCAAACACAAGCCCTAAGCCAAGGAAAATTTGAAATCGTCTTAAGTCCCGACCATTAGATGGGACGTAACGGATGGGTATGGCGTTAAATAAGTTTAGACGAATGTGTGCAGTTTTATTAAACTGACCATTAGATAATGTATCTCAACATGATTATGTTGCTTGTATCATTAGGACGTGTACATGTGAAGTAAGATATCAGGAAGTAGTGTGAATCTGATTGTAAATGTGGGAGCGATGTTGTGTGGTTTATGACTTAAGACAAGAAAAAGTGACTAAATGGTCACAATTTAGTTTTGTTTTTATGACACAAAGAGGTAGTGAAGTGCTTCAGAATAATTGGTGATTTTTCCATAAATCGGATTTAAAATGTAATACTTCGCCTGATATTCTAATAATTCTGTTAATAGGTCTCAAACAATCATGAATAGTGTAGACAACCTGCTATTTATATATTAGATAGTTTAAAAAATTAAATATATTCTAAAAGTGAATGCAATTTTATGATTTTCAAGAAGTGTCTAAAATAAATTAAAAGGCGATTTTCAGTTTCTTTTGTATTTCTTGATAATTACGTATTTGTATAAGCAATTATTTTTCCTGTTCACGTTCGTTAATTTCATTTTTCAAGTTTTAATGCTACTACACTATTATTCTAGTTTATTTAATTAAGTAATTAGTAATTAAGAATAGATGAACTCTGAAGTGTTTGTAGTGTTGAAATTTCGTTCCTTGGTTTTTAATTCATTGTTGAATCCTAACAAATTACATATGTGTGATACTAAATAGTTTAAAATTACCGTTTAACGATTTTTAAATATGTCCTTGGTTAATTTTTTAGGTTCATATTCCACAAAAACAATCATATTAGAAACAAAATTGCGTGAATTCTCCTACTCTAAAGCCCCGTTGTCAACTTTACAGGAGTGTATTGGATACGTCTTAATAAACGGTTATTGACGTTAATATGTAATTCGGTGAAAAAAGTAGATACAAATTTGTTTTTTACAAAGTGAGGGTGTATTCTATAGTATTAATTTACTTGCTTTCTCCTTTGCTTTAGAAAGTGGAATTTTGCAAGTTCGCTTAAATTCAAGTTGTGTATTACAAAGTCTTAGTAACTTTCTTTACTGCGAATACAATCATATTCCTTTAGAATTTATTTCATTGTGAACGAAAGTAATTGATTTATTAAGTCGTGTTTTATTTACCGGATTTTAGCTGGTGAACATTTTCTATTCACACTTTTTTGCATTAACTATACAGTGCTTCTGTTGCATTGCTTCACTTGAACTAATATTTTCAAGATTTGAACATTTATTAACTTACTAATGATCATTAATAAAGAATTCCTTTTTTAGTATATGGCTACATGATCTAACTTAAATTTACAAAATAGCTCATCACCCTTAATAGAACAATTCATTTTTTTCCATGATCATACATTAATAATCCTATTAATAATTAGAATTCTCGTTTCATAAATAATAAGAATATAATTTTTTAATTCATATACCAATCGATTCCTCTTTGAAGGACAAACCATTGAAATTATCTGAACTATTTTACCTGCAATTACATTAATTTTTATTGCACTACCATCATTACGATTATTATATCTACTAGATTAATCCATAAATCCACTTATTACAATAAAAACAATTGGACATCAATGATACTGATCATATGAATATATAGATTTCAAAAATATTATCGAATTTGATTCTTATATACCCGCATTAAACAACTTTATATCTTTCCGTCTATTAAATGTTGATAACCGAACTATCTTACCAATAAATACCCAAATTCGAACATTAGTAACAGCTGCTGATGTAATTCACTTTTGAACAATCTCCGCACTCGGAGTAAAGACTGATGCAACCCCAGGTCGATTAAATCAAATTAATTTTATGATTAATCGACCTGGATTATATTATGGACAATGTTCCGAAATCTGTGGGGCAAATCAGATTTATACCAATTGTAATTGAAAGAGTAAACTTAAAAAACTTCATTAATTGAATTAAGAATTATTCATTAAATGTCTGAAAGTAAGTTATGATCTCTTAAATCATATTATAGTAATTAACGACTACTTTTGATGAAAGAAATTAGTTAATTATTACATTAATGTCATATTAAAATTATTACTAAAGTAATATTTCTTAATTCCACAAATAGCCCCAATAATATGACTATCTCTAATAATTTTCTTCATTATTACTTTAATCATTATTATAATAATAAATTATTTCCTAATAAACCAACTTTATCTATTAAACAATCAAAATTAGAAATTCAATCAAATAACTGAAAATGATAACCAATTTATTTTCATCATTTGATCCTACATCAAATATTTTCAATATCCCAATAAATTAAGTACTCTCCTAGGATTAATAATTATCCCATCCTATTACTGATTAATTCCTAACCGAAGATTAGTAATATGAAATTTTTTAATTAATAAATTATATTCCGAATTTAAGACGCTACTGATTGGAAAAATATAGGAAGATCTTTTATATTCATTTCCTTATTTTCAATAATTTTATTTAATAACTTCCTAGGACTATTTCCATATATTTTCACAAGATCAAGCCACATAACATTTACTCTATCTTTAGCACTACCATTCTGATTAACATTCATAGTATATGGATGAATCAATAATACTCAACATATATTCGCCCATTTAGTTCCCCAAGGAACTCCACCCATTTTAATACCCTTTATAGTATGCAATGAAACAATTAGAAATGTAATTCGTCCATTAACATTAGCCGTCCGACTAGCTGCCAATATAATTGCAGGTCATCTTCTATTAACCTTATTAGGTAATACAGGGCCTATAATTATAAATTCAACTATTTTAATTCAAATCCTTATCCTATCACAAGTTTTATTAATTCTTGAATTAGCAGTTTCGATTATTCAATCACATGTTTTTGCTGTATTAACTACATTATATTGAAGAGAAGTCAATTAATGTTAACAAATCAAAACCATCCATTTCATCTAGTTAATGCCAGGCAATGACCCATTATAGGAGCTATTGGAGCTATAACAATAGCAGCAGGATTAATTAGTATATTGCATCAATATAAATTCACTATTATTTCACTTTGAACTCTAATCACCTTATTAACCATAATTCAATGATGACGAGATATTACACGAGAAGGAACATATCAAGGTATACATACATCCGTTGTTAACCTAGGATTACGTTGAGGAATTTTTTGTTTACTTCTGATTGTATTATTTCCTTTTCCATTGTTGTATTTGCGACGCCTTTCCAATTTTTTGGGGTATTTAAAGCAGCTTGCCTAGGGACATGTAATGGTAAATTTTTCAATTTTGATGTACTTGTACAATTCTATTTACATCAAAAATTTCGCTTGACATAACATTTTTTTTTCTTGAACTTCCAGTTCGGTTTTAGTTTCAGATATGTATGGTATAACATTAAACGTGGTCAGTAGGTGCAGTGTTTGTTTTCGTCTGGGATAACAGAAAGCACTATGTCATATTTTGGGAATGTTAGAATTTGTTATAAAGATGACAGAAATAAAGGTGCAAAACAATTTTTTCCTCTGCTTGTCATATAGACTTGTATTTTATTGTTCTGTTATTTCTAGATATTTCTTTTTGTTACTTCTCTTACAGTAGCCGAGTGAATGGCTGAAAATTCTACTGTTTCAATTGATTATTTAAACTTAAGATTATTTAGGTACTTAATATTGTTTATAGGTTTCAATTTTATTTTAGGTGTATTAATAACTTCTAATACAGTTATGACCACTCAACTAAGAAATTTATTTTGTTTAGGACCTAATATCCACAGCTAAATTAGCTAGCAAAATATTATATTTACTTAATCAAATAATTTTTCTCCGGAAGGCATAATTGCTATATGGATCTACCTGAATTATTGCTTTTCATTGTTTTATAATTTTTACTGCTTTTATATATGCATATTTCATCTTCTATATCTTGTCTATTGTTTTTTTCTTTTATCCTTCAGAGCCATAGGCCGATTGGGAAAAGAGGTCTCTCTAAACCTACTCTAAAAGAGTGTTGTATCGAACCGCTAAGTAACTTGGAAGACTGCATCCTTGCAGTGAGTAAAAGTTTGCTACTCCAGGATGTTTTTGTATGCTGTAATCTTTTTAATTGTCTACGTAACATTTTCTTTAACTGGATTTAATGCTATTTGTATAAACATATGAAGAAACGTGTTTCTGACCTAACAGAAATTGGATCTGATTATTATTTTGCTCAATGATTTGGAAAAGCTGCCCGGAGATGTTCGAACAGAGGGTTCTACTGACACAGGTCCGTCATGCAGTTCGCATTTTGGGGCCGATATTACCTTGCAATCAAATACTTCGACGTATATCGCCGAGGATATTAATTCAATCTTGATCTATTTAAACTGGTGAACTAATTATTTAAGTTTATTTTATACAATGTTTCCTGTGGCAACAAATATATTTTTAAATTTGAAATTTCTCCAGAGTTCCTACATTACCTATAATTTGATTTAACTAAAATTAACACGCCTCAGTGTGAGTTTTTGTACAAAAATGTTCATCTGTAATCGCATAGCGGTTTCCATTTTATTTCTCATGTTATTAATATTGATAAAATTCCCTGTGTTACCACTTCTTGTAAAACCAAAACAGCAGTACTAATTAATCTTTTTATTTTCAGGTGTGGGTAAGAGTTTGACATACACCATCAACCAATGGAAGAAAGCAAGCAAGAACAGATTCTGCATAATTGTGGTGGCTCCAATTCAGTGATAATTGATTATCTGCATTCGATTGTCTCCAACAATGTAACTTTAGTTGTTTGGAATAAATAAAATGTGTTCTTTGAAATACTAGCATTGTAAAGGTGTTTTTTCTAGACAGCATGCATGTTGTTCAGTAACAATTAGTACTGCAACACCATCAGTCTTCCCCTCCTTTCACTTACACAAGTAATCTGCCAAAAATTTTCTGTAAATAGTAAATTCCATATTGAAATGCCCGACTATTATTTCTGTGTTTGCTACCTCTATCTGTTCTTCCAATTAAACTCGAAACTTTTATGTCGGTGCAGCAGAATCTCTCTTATTCCATTCATAAAGATTCATAAACACCACTCATATGAAAACTAGATCGTGAAATCACTATATTTGGAAGAACCGATAGATATTAGTACTTGCTTAGCTATCAGAGACACCGCGTCCAGGCCACAGGTGCCAAAGTTACCGTTGCTATTCAGCGACCTTCATCAGGGCGTAGTTATTGAAATAACTGAAGGTCGCATAATGGCGACCGAAACGTTAGCACCTGTACCCTGGATGGGGCGCCTCCCGGATAGCAAAGTACTGACCCCGGCAGCAGAAGCCTACGCTCTCAATCAATAGATATCACCGTCAAAAAATGTAAGTCTTTAAAACGAGTCATGGCAACAATGGCTTCGTCCTATTTGAGATGTCTTCCCAGACTTCCCGTTATATTACAGGTTAAACCCAATAAATTAAATACTCTTTCTTAAAAATATTTACTGTAGATAGCAAAAATTTACTTCATATTTACACCTGTGTATATTCTTGGAAAAGTCTCAGATATTTGCTGATTGCTCCCTTACGCGTGCAAGTAAATAGTAATATAATTTAATTTTATATGGGAAAGGTCACTATCAGAATAGAGGGCGGCATAATAAATTTGCCACTGTTTTATTTTATGGATCAAGAATTAGATAAAAGAAATTGCACTAAAAATAAGGCAAGAGAAAATTGCAGAGTTTACGAGAAATGGCGTTCGAGACGTTCTGCAATTATGAAATTTCGAGATAATTTTCATAGCGTTTGAGGTCTTTAGTATCTTTATAACACATAATTTCAAACACTTGAACTCACAAATGCAATAATGTAAACTAATTGCCAGCATTGAGGATCTGAAACACATCAAAAAATTATTATTTTTTAAGAAAAAATAAAAATTATCTTATACAGTGCATTTACCACTACCTGTATAGAGAGCGTAGAGAGCGTTTAGAGCAATTTCTGAGAAATTGTTTTTAGTATTTTTTATTTTGCCCGTATTTCACTTAATGTTTCTCGAAAACTACAAACATTTTCAAATAAATGTACATGTCAATGAAAGAACTAATTGTGGAGAACGAATTACATTTGAATAAAAAATTGTCTTCAATATTGTTATGTAAAATCAAAATTCCCGGAGCTATAATAGCATTTACAAATCACAATATATGGCAGTTACATATTGATAAAAAGAATAACCAAGACACAGTCCACTATACGGTTTTACAGCGCTTTAAAAATTTAAACATCATACGATGCAGCCAAAAATTGGAGAACCTTCTTATCATAATCAGAAATGTAAACCTTACAAAGCATTATATTATCCGTTTGGAGTCACTGCGTTACAAGGAAGTGTGTTAAGTGGAAGCTGTTAATATATCGGCTGCGATAAGAAAATTCGTTCATTCAAAGAATTGCAAAAATACACAAAAAGGTTCGGTTCATGAGATTTCAATCTATCACTAAATTATTTTTCTATAACAATCAATAAAACACAAGGGTACACTTTTTAAAGTAGAAGTAGATTTATGTAGAAGTTGTTTAAGCAATAGCATTCAAATGTATGCCCTCGAATAGGATAATTCCATAAAAGTATTGGACCTCACTTCTGAACGCAAAACCAAATATGTAGAATATACAGATGTTATTTTGTAGTTTTTGTTGGAATTTTAATGTAATATTTTAATGTCAGTTTAATGTCAAGTTTTCTGTTGTGTGGGAAAAGACTACGCATTTTAATATTGCGAGTTACCATATCGTATCGTATCGTGTCGTTTACGTGCCTAGAAAATCATCTTACTCGTCAAATAAAGGTTGAGAACACCAAACAGTATGTAACACAATAATTATCTAGGAATGAGCTTATTAGATACAACATATAAACTGTATGCTAGTATGTTAAAGAACTGTTTGATGCTTTATGAGAATCACTCATATCTAAAGAGAAACTTGGTATTAGAAAAGGACGAGGTTGTACAGACGCATTATTCAAAAGAAAAATAATAATTGAAGAAAAAATGGATTTTAAAATTCAAAACACATACGGCATTAACAGATCAAGAAAAGACTTTTGATAATGTGAACAGAATATTGCTTTCGAGATTTTTTTAAAAACAAAGGATACATTTAAATCACCTAATAGGAGATTTAAAGCCTACACACTGAAATCATACTGTGCTTAGAAAAAAATTACGACGGGGACTTCCACAAATAAAGGACTGAGACAACGCCGCAACATCTCGCCAACAAGTATTGTTAATGCAATATTTATATGGACAGCATATACAGAGCATAGCAGGTACAGGTACACAAACGAACTCATCTTGGTTAAAATGTTTATTTTCAAGACTCCTTATGCAAGACCATCACGTTTTCTTGCATGGTAGTGAAAACAACATACGAAATGCAGTGCATTTTTTAAATAAAATTTTCAAATATACAATTTTTAAACGTTTTACCCCACGAAACAGAAAAAAATGTTTTTACAGGCAAATTCCCAGTTATAACGAAGATTGTAAATGACAACAAGGTTTTAGAACGGGTGAAGAATTTTTAATACTTACTATGCTATGTTACGTCTGAAAAATATTTAGATTTAGATGATAAATTAAATATAAGGGTGATATTTGAAATTTTTGGAGTACATGATCAAAATACAGTTAATATAGAATAATTTGACCATGGTCTAGCGCGTGTCACGATGGGGCCGTGCATGGGCAAATGTTGTAAATCGGGTAAATGTTGTATATGAAGTCAACAAGCAGTGAGACAAGATCACGTAGTAAAAGTGATAGTCACGTTCCCCTCACAAGATACGAACTCACCAGTTTCCGCTGACCACGCACACACTTTTTCACTGTGCTCCTACTTTTCACAATGGAGATCATCATTATTAAAAGTCATATTACTTTCTACGTTACAACTTTATAGGCACAATTGAAAAATAAAAATTCAAGATTCAACCCTGCTGTCTCAACATAAGTGCACATGTTTGTAAAGAGAAAAAAGAATAACCGAGCACAGAAACTGCTCGTTTCACGATGGGACCGTGTAAGCATTGGCGACTGCGGAAGTGTCATCCTTTTCATCCTAAAGGTAACCAAAAAGCAGCAATATAAATAGTTGTTCAAACAAAAAGTTCAGCAGGTAGCTCCGTAGCTCAGTGGTTAAGTGGTCTACGTTATGTTTGGAGTTTCCAGGTTCGATCCTTGTAAGTGTTGTTTCGTTTTATCCATAGTATATTCCACAGTTTCGAAGAATAAGTAAAGAACAGTAAGGTAAGAGAAATCCGTCGCGTGTCACGATGGGGCCGTGCATGCATTGCCGCTTGCGGAAGAGGAGGTCGCGGGTTCGAATCCCGCCCTTTTCGAGAGATTCCGTGGAGCCTCGTAACGAAATTTAACGTAATAATTACTATTAAAGTTTCGTTACGTTGCTCCTCGGAACGTCTCGTATGTTATACAGTTTATTGTAAAACTTATAAGTTGATTACGGGGCTTTCCCAGGGATACGAGAGGGTTCTCCGCTGAGGGGAGTTCGGCGCGCGTTGATTTTTCTTCGAAAAGCAATCGATGAGGTCCATCGGGGGGCGTTTTTTGCAGGAAGTTATCCTGATTTTACAGACAATCATCTAAAAGCCGCTACAGGATGACACTGGGACATCCAAGCAGAGGCAGACGGGGGCGGGCTGGGCGGAGCGCCGGAGCCGGGCAGCCTAACAGATATCGTTTTGGTTAGGTTCAGTGTAGCCATGAGCACGCAGGGCAGACGCAATCTGGAAATATTGCTATATGAAGTCAACAAGGTTGTTATGCAGCATGTTTTAACTTGGTAAAAATATGCCCTCCTTGTGATACGAACTTGTAAATTGAAAATATAATATTTAAGAATGATCATAGATTAAGATTTACAAATGTAACAAAGGAGGGCGATTTTTAACCAGTGAAATGTCGTAACACTTGTTGAATTCATTGAACCTTTACCGTTTTGGGCCTTCGTTGCCTGGTGGCTGCATGGCTAGCCAATGAGACTAACAAGCGGAAGGTTCCGTTGAGGCTGGCCGTGCTCCGGGACGCTCCGAGCCGCCCGTTGCTCTGCTATTGGGAGGTCAGTGGTGATGCATGAAGGATTTTATGATTCTTCCTATAATCAGGTAACTTGTTGGCAAACGCCGATGGGAGCCTCCATGCTTTGCTTTTCGAAGACGTTCAGACGCGCGCGACTCGCCGGGAGGAGTCCTCTTCGGGAGATTTTCGAGGAAGGGCTCGTAAGAAACTTATAGTTTTTAAATACTTAATGTTACGAGACTCGTCCTGGAGCCGTAAGAACCTGTAATATTACTTACTTAGTTTCCTAGACGCTCCTCGAAAATTCCGAAAGGGCGGGATTCGAACCGCGACTTCCTTTCCGCAAATCGCAATACATGCGGCCATCTGTGACAGCGTCAGACGTGGTCAATTTATTCTACTTAAGTCTTCTTCGATGCATGTACTCCAAAAATCTCAAATATCACGTTATATGTTAAATTTATGCATCTAAATCTAATATTTTTTCACCAGGCGTAACATAGCTAGTAAGCATTTAAAATTCTTTCGCGTTGTAAAACTTTTTTGTTAATTTACAATCTGTTTTACTGGGACTTGCAAAATATCATTTTTTCTTTACATCATCGTCTTTCTGTTAATTCTAGATCTTATCATCAGTTTTACCATTCTCTCAATAATTTCCCGGAATTATTGGTACAAAAAAAAACAATTTTTTTAAATTGGTATATTCAGTTACTGATTTTATCTATTACTAATACAAACACATTCTAATTAATCAATGATTATTAATAATTATCATTTGAAGTTTTTAAAACTTGATAAAATTCCCACGAAATGTTATTTCGTATCTTATCTATATTACATTAACAATCTTCTATTTTAATAGCTTGTTTAAGATTATAATTCTTGTAGATTCAGAACATATCTTGAGTGTCGTGCATGAATATACGTATGCAATGTGGGTTATTTTGAATATCCTCTCCTGCACACAACCGTTACGCGCGATTGAACTCACTAAATCAGCATAACGGTGCTACAACACTTCCATGTAAATGCAAAGGAAGAAATTATAGCTCTGTGAAAAATTGGTCTTCATCTTAAATCTGAGGTGTTTAAAAATTTAGGATAATTTGAGAGAATTATTTACGAATGGTAGATTGCATTTATAATTTTTGGGAGATTTTGAGAGACGGAAGAACCAGGGGAAATTTTGTGATCGACGCCATGCTGAGCGCGTTTGGATTGCGATGGGGAAAGTTCTATGCGCCAATTTAATTGTATTTTCAAAATACTGCAAAGATACATTAGAATTATATCTGCATTTTAAATGTTTTACCAATTTAGTAATTCTCCTTATTTCGTCTACTTTTAATGATAAAGAACATTTTTGGCCATTGCGATGAATAACTTGTTTTTGTCTTTTTACCCATTTATTTAGAAAACAACATTTTAGCATCATTACGGCGTCTCTACATTTATTTGTCACAATCTAACACTGGCAAATACCTAAAGGACTATTGTCGTGAGGATTAGTGAGTAATATTTTTCACAGTTCTAAGAGTTTATTTGAAGTTCCATTTTAAATATTAATTTAACACACTGTTAGTTTTTTTAATCACTGATAGGAACTTTTATATCTCGTTACCATTTATGGAGTTATGTCATTGAGAATATCAGAACCTATCAACCGGAATAATTGCTATAACAGTCTTAAAATAGTACTTCTAATATTCGTTTGAAAATTATGAAAGTGAAAATCTAGATTTATGGAACAAAAATTAAAATTCGATGTGTTCAAATAGCGATAAAAAAATTATATTTTTATATAAATATTGACAGCATAATCATTATATTTACATTAGTTTATCTTTTCTAGTGCTTTGTAAGGTTTTGCCTAACTAATGTAAGAACTGTTATCCACTCGGGTGAATGTTCCTTTTAATATTTTTCATGCAGTTTTTCTTGGTTGACGATCAATCTAGACTGTTGCTCCTTGCTTTTTTCTTTCAACCGACGCCCAGAGTTTGACTTTTTCGTTTTATGAAAAGATTATTACAAAATAATGTTTAGAATTAGCGCTTAATGTGCTAAGATTAAGTTACATAATTTTCATATTAGAGGCGTTTCTAATGTCTACTGCTACCGTGAAGGGTAAAAGAAGTGTTAAAAGCCAAAATATGGGGTCCCAAAGTGTAGTTTGTAGACACTTGGAAATATAACATGTGCCCTTCGACACGAAATTAGGGTAATAGGCAGAGTGAGGTTTCCCGCAACACAGAGATATAGTGTATCGCATTCCTGGATGGGGCGCGTTTCCATTTGTGCCTTTTTACTTTTTCGCATACAGTTACTCAGTATCGAGAAGAGTAATTGTAAGCGGTGGTGAAATGTGAGCTTCTGAAACAAAACTATCGATTCTCTGTATAACAAAATGGAATATTCTCTGATCGTCTCTTTTAATGCCTTTTAAGTTTTGCGGTACTTTACGAGCAGCCTCGGACATTTTTAAAACTTTTCCTCAAAATGGACCATTTTTCGGTTTTCTTATCAGAGTAAAATGTATTAAGAAATCTGCTCGCCGGATTTTAGTTGCATCCTACCTCGTAAATTGTTAAAGTTCAAACATTTTTCGGCAACTACAAATATACTCTAAGGAATTTTTCTTGGTTTACTACAAATAAACCTAGTGAAATTTGTTAGTTTTGTTACTACCATTACCCACAATTAATTAATCATTTCAAGCCGAATCCTTACTCAATTATTTACTTATCGTTTTTACAGATATTTTACCCGATTCATTTCAGGCGGGAAATGAATGCATTTTGTCATACGGCATCCCTGCCTGGTCGTCCTGCCCGCTTACTCGTTTGCCCTGGTTCTGCATGCCTGTCTGACGCGAAATGACTTTGTCACAAGTGCCATTTCGTTGGAAGTTTTAAACGGTATTACGGGCATTCCTTGCTACGCTTAACGGAGTCCAAGCTAATTCTGTACGTTATTCTGCGCGTATTAGTAGAAAATTCTGATATGTTGAAAACATTTGTAGATAATTAGTAAACGATAGCCACATCCTCAAATTTTTTGTAAAGCCTTTATTCAGGTTTCAATTGAGTCTGCCAGATCGGCATTGGATTTCGGCGGGGATAATTTTTGCACTGTTAGAGATTTACGGGCATTTTCGCGATTTTAGTAAGAATTTTCTCTGAGTTTTTAGTGAATATCATTTATGATTTTATTTCACCAGAGTTTTTGGTTAGGGGCATTTTAACATAATGGCATGAATTTTAACCCTAACTAGAGTGGCATTTCTAGTTGATATGGTCAGTGCGAAAAGTAATACATACCTTCACTAGTTTTCGGGACGTGTCCTGGAAGTCAAGAAGTGACTATTTTTGCGTCCTACCAAAATTGTATTTTAGTTAAAATTCTACCCGTCTGTAATGTCTTATTTCAACTTAGTAAATGTCGCTTTAATTGAAATAAAAAATGGGATTACATTTCATGTTTTACTTTTTATTTCCAATGAAATTATTCACAACAATATTTTTAAACAATTTCTTTATAGTATTTAAAGTCTTTTATTTGCCATAATTGTTTTAAACAAGCATAACTTATACATTACCAATATTT
>BOPP01000040.1:4013606-4030168 GCA_017312745.1 Gryllus bimaculatus | reverse complement strand
AACGAAGAAAACTTGCAATACACCCTTCCGCTCACATACAACAGATTACACATAAAACGAAACCCCACTAATTCAACCAATCCAATCCAATCCAATATTTAGATACAAGGCAACAAAACTATCTACACATTGAAACAAAGCTTCAAAGCAACCACATAGGTTTCTCATTAAATAAATTGAAATCACTATCTCCATTTACCTGTTTACCAAACCCAGAACCCACGCTTACGTCCTCACACAAGCTATTAAAGAACCTAGCACCAAAAGCGTAAATTACATTCTAATCCCTATGGTCTCTCTGCAGTATTGTCACTAACATGGGAGGTGGAGGTGGTCGTCTGTGTTCCACCTGCAGAGCTGTACGCTCGAATCCAGTGCGCCAGCGAGATGTAGTGGGTCTTGCAACTTCCCTCATGCTTACCACAGGAGCTGCCACAGGGTATGCACACGTCCGCTTGTGCGCTCCCACAAGTACTCGATGCAGTAGGGTCGGTACGAGAAAGAGCTGCTTGACTCTCAGAACGTGAAAGACAAAAAGCAAAGTTCGCCTAAAACAAATGTCAACATTTAATACATTAATTTACATTGCAGTTTAGAATAGTATGTTATGAAATGTTTATCTTATTCAGCTATATATCATCGTGGCATTCATCAGAAATATTCATTACAATTTCGTTTCTCCCTATTTGTGAAAGAGTAGAATATAATAAAAATGATATTGTTTGAAAATATATAGATATTTAAAACTTAAAAAGGAGATAACTGTGTACAAGACTCCAGGCGCGATAGAATCCAATATATAATTAATAACTAGCAGAATTGTATCTTAGTCGCTTTCAATTACGTCTATCTCAATGTATCGAACTTTTGAAATTTCGATATATTTTCTAATTTTATGTAAAAGATTTATGGTATTGTAGTGAATTGTCAACAGCAATTTAAAATTTACATTAATAATTTTAGTTGGCGCGGCTCTTTAAAATTTAACTTTCATTTCTCTCATTACGAAGTCCTGCCTTTCTTGCAAGAAATTGCCGAGTAAGACCAAACAGTAGTTTTTGCAACACTAAACGGATATGCAAATTGTATTCTATAAATGTTTTTCCGTTTTTAATGTTAACGTAAGCATGTACTATCATAAAATTTATCCCAATGAAAATTATTCCCCTTTTGCAAGGTCCTGTTTGTGTTGTGATTTTTGCCAAGTTTTCAATCTACTTTAATAGGAACTGTCTTGCTGGTAGATATACTGAAGTAGAGCTTATATTGGAAACTGTCGATTTTATATTCAGTTACACTTTTTTGTAATAAATATTTTGTTTATTAGTTTGAACATTAGTTTATAATTGATAATATAAATGTGACTACAAAATATATGAACTGTTGTTCGTGGCTCTCTTAAAACAAAATAATTACCAGACATTATGCGTCAACCTCTTAAGTCCTTGTTTGCATTTATTACAGAAATTGAAACTATTCAACCAGTCGTGAACAATATCCTTACAGCGAGTTTAATAATGCAGCATATTATACAATTAAATATTTCAGCGTTTTTTAGGTGTCGAAATTTTTTAGTGTTCCCTGGCTTTTAATACCTTTAAAATTACCTAATATTTCAAAGAGATAATTTGAAAATTCCGAGTAATTTTTGTTGAAGCATATTTTCCAAATTCATATTGCTTTTTTATTTTCTTTGATTTTTTTACATTAACCTCATGTTTGAAAAGAAACAAACTTTTACAATGCCGAAGATGGCAGAATTGTGCAGTTTTAGTAATAGAGCTAATTAGTAATGGTGCGATAACAAAACTTCTGAGTAATGGAAACATTGAACAAAAAAACAGTTCAATATTCGACCCTGTCATCATTGAGCGTGTATAATAAATTGGGCGTAAAAACGTGTATGTAATTGAAAATAAAATTTCATGTGACGGCATCAGATTTTATATCAATTTATTCTCAAGTAGTTCATTTAGAAACTTAACGTAAACAAAAAGCACTTTTTTCTCTCTTTCTTCTATAAACACAAGCGCATTAGGAGGAATGGACAAAAGTTGCATTTGGGTCGGAGATACGGGGTTCACGCGTCCTCTATCATTGTGCATACTCTCAGAGTCATGGCATTATTAATATTTATGAATATTTGCTAAACACGTAACCTACTACATACGAACATTGACTCAGTCTCAAAATTTAAATTTAAAAACATTCTCACTTAAATTGCTAAGTTTTACATCGTCTGCTTGGATTAGTTTATCACAATTTTTGCATTTACAGTTATTACAAACAGTAAATTGCAAAAACAAATTTTTCGAAACCGTTTTTCAATATTGGACAAGTATCCTCACGAATACGAATCTAATATGCGCCATAACGTCTGCGTGCTTTTCGTTGAGCTCTCATTTTGCGAGATGATTTTCAAGATGCGAGAATAATGAAGGTTAGTTCTTTCTTCTGTAATACAAAATAAGTCTGTCGAGAGGTTGAAAATACTTTATATTATACGAAAGCAGATCTTTGTTATAAAACTATTCAAACGTTATTTTCATTTCTTTATTCGTAATTCACCTGTGCGTCGTAAAATAAAGTAGAGATAGAATTTCCATACATAAAAATCTACGCAGGTAGCGCGAAGTTAAAGTATATCCCCTACTATAAGAAAAGTATTGTTGACAAGTAGTTCTACTAAAACGTCTTTTTAATGTAGGACGACGTAAGTGCGTCTTATAGCGAGACCCGCGAAGACATCATTGAAACTATTTATTTCTAGGGATATTTACATGCCTGTTCGGGACCGCCGCGTCCAATGTACCTACGACTTTCCTCCAGAACGAAGGTCGCAAAATGGTGACCGGACGTTGGCATCTGTATCTAAAACTTGGCGTCTCCGGAGCAGAGAAGTAAATAGCGACTCCGTCCGGCGTTTTTGGCACAGTTCCCTAGTTCTATACTAAAAACAGCACAATAAAATAGTGAAAATAAACCCGTGTTAATTAATTTACGAAAAATAAACCATCTCTACTTCTTTAGTAGCAATAAAAATAATCAATTCTGAGAAATGTTTTAATGATTAAAAATGCGTGAAAATTAAAAGTTTGAAAACGAAACAAAAAATATAGATATTAATGATTAATGATTAATTTAGATATTTCTTTATGCCTCGAAATAAAAAAATATTTAACATTTGATGAATTTTTGCACTTTCATCAATATATTGGATATGGTAAATATTATTTCGTCACTCAGTGTGTGTAGTTAGAAAATGTCTAGTTAACAAGACTAATCGATCGATTTGCACTTTCGCTCCACATTTCAGTTTTGGTTAGCTGTTTTTCTATGCTTTTTACTTCTTATAAATGCCTCAGTCAGGTAAACCAGACTATAAATTTTAATGATAAAATGAGATTTATCTTTTATCCTAGGCTGAAGTCATGATTTCTTTGAACAAGTTACTCTCTTCGGGCAAGGGGCCAATACTCAAAAGAAATAGAAAGCTCAGAGTAAAAGAGACTATCCTTAAACAATATTTTAATACTACGTTTATAATGAAATCAGGAATAGTTCCAAATAGTTTTCAGATATTTTCATTAAAAAAATGTACTCTGTCATGAGTTTTATTTTTAGATGTCATTGAAAAGTTTGGTTTATTTCATTTTTAGACATTTTACACATAAATTGTGATTTTGGTCAAGACGATACACTACGTTCGTGCTCTATTATCAAACTTAATGAATCACTAATACAATAACAATTTTCTAAATTTCAGAATTTCCATTTTATTGAAAAACTAAATCTGATTAAAATTGTTAAAAACATTAAGGATCCTTACCTTTCAGACAATCCAGAAACACGTCGTGCTAGTCCAGAAAATAATGTTCCATAATCGCCCTCCCACGGTCACGACCGGTCACCTGTAGTAAGAAATGCAAACTGAGATTCAATCAATAACACGGACGCAGTGAAACGGTCAGCTGAAACGGCGAGTCTGTGGCTCTAGTCGTATCCTTCCACCCAAAGAAATAAGAATGTAAAAAAATTTAAAGTGAGCGAATCTGATATTTGGCGCGTTAAACCGAGTGTAATGGTTGTCTTTGTTGTACATAAACTGTGATAATGTTACAAGTGGTTCGAATGGTTGTTGTAATTGGTTAATATTAATTCATGGAAGAACAATTAGATTTATTAACTATTTATTGCCTGCGATATGACAGGCGATACGTCGGCCGATACCTTTGCCAAGGACGCGGCGTCACCCGGACAGACAAGAAGTCATGAAGTCGAGCCGTGGAAGACTACGTGTAAATTAGATTTATTATTGTGCAATTAAGTATCGCAACTTGGTGGCAGATTATCTTAACTTGACATTTATTAAGCTTACATTGACTAACAATAAATTACAAGAGATTATTTAATTAAAAATAATAATTAATAATAAATAGTACGAAAAGTCACGCGCAAGCCTTATTACACATCACTTCACTTCACTGCATTGCACTCCACTTAAGTGTGGCGTAATTGTTTCGCATCTTTCTCTCCACTTCATAACAGAACACTGCACTGCATAAATAATAATATAGCAATAAATATAATAATAATAATAATTATTATTATTATAAAAGAACTACTACTAACAATAACAATTAAACAAACGTATTTGTTAGGAAATACTACTAATTTAACAGTAGAAACTTAACAGTAATACATTAACCTAAAATATACATAAATAAAACTAATTAATTTTAAAATTTTTACAAGTTTTGAGGATAGGATTAAAAAATTGTCGCAGGTAACTGTTCCAGTATCTAGTATTTCGGTTTGTGAATGAAATCTTCTCCGAAGTACGTAGGTTTTCCTAGACAACAGTTAACATAATTCCAAGCTGGATATCCTGTGTATGCTTTGTATGTAGAACAGAGTAGCAACTTCATCTGCCTTTTTTTGAGTGACTCCCATACATCTCTATTTTTTTCTACCATTGAATCTATAAATGTTACATAGCAATTGAAAAAAAGCAATAAAAATTGAAATACCCTTTAAGTTCTATCATTGTAAATTTCCTAAACTTTAACAAAAAAGCACATCTGTAGTCGCGATAGCTAATACTGATTCAAAAGTTTACCACTTTATAGCGTCACGTATTGCAACAATCTAGAGAATCCATGGCAGAAAACGGAAGTGTTCTATTGTCTTTTCCTTTTATGAACAGCAGTAGTCGTATGGTTAAATGAACAAGTGATCATCATATTTAAAAATGAAATTTACTAACGAAGAGACGGAGTTTGATTCTTGTCATGTTGGAAAAATATATTTATTATTATCATCTTCCTAACGCAACATGTTTTTATACCGTTCTGTGGAATGATCTTTGTTTTGGAACTTCAGTAGAAGACAAGTTAAGTCCAGAAGAATCAATGGAATAATTCTCGTTATGATGGTTACAATTGGTGTTTCTTAGTGTGAAATCTACGACAACAGCATGAACTGTTGTAGTTGTGCCTCTTATCCCTCATTGCTACCCCTACCAGTCTCCCGTCTCCGGGCAACAGTTTTGAAGCCGCAAAGGCTACTCTCGAAGGCGAAAGCTGCAATGGCAGCTACACGCAATATTGATCGTTTAATTCAAAATTACATGCCAGAAAGTCTAATTTTATACTCAAATTACCCTTAAAATACTAACATATTAGCATCATTTTATTCCTCTTTTCATGATTGCCGGTGAGAAAAATAAATAGTTCCATTTAAAAAATCAAAGATTATTAAATTTCTCGTAAAACCAAAAATAGAGTAGACAATTTCTCTACGTCATGTTACTTTCGCTATGATTCCGCATTGTTAAGCGAAAACTGCATTTTTATATCTTGAACCATTTAGAAGTTATAGGAGTCGTCCATATTTGGTGGGACATTCTGTATATTCAACTTCCTTACCCTATAGAACAAAATTAAAGTGTGCACTTTTCATCGGTTGCAAAAATTTCGAAAAGGTTAAAGAAACCCATTAAGAAAATTTAAACGTTGCTTAAAGCCAATACAATTTCTTACCAGCTTTTTAATGCATTCCCATAATGCCATTATGCTTTGAATAATTTCTTGTAAAATTACATTTGTTCCACATTAAAAGTAATCATGTTAAAATTGACACTATGATCATACCAAAATGATACTTAACAAGATCTTGGTAAGAAGTAACATTTGGTCAAGGCACACGACACCATGACTATTACTGTATAATCAAGGATAAGGCATATCTTATTCCTTTTGTAAAATTCCATTTTCTACATTTACGTCTTTGTTTTATTGGATGAGAAAAATGATGTTGGGTAAAAAGTGCAGTGTCCGCGCCTACTCTCTACAGACTTCCAATTACACTGACGTAGTAGACATAAATGTATTACATAACCATTTTTGTAAAAATAACGAAAATAATTTTAAAATATAGTAACAGTTTAACTATTGAAAACACAATACACTGAAAATACAATTAAAGTACTGAATTAGCAATCACTTTTTCTATTAATTCGGAAACTCATCTTAATAAGTGGCAAGCTAAAGCGTAGTGACCCCAACCATCAAAATTCCTTGCTTCATGTCCCGCAGTTTAGCGGCGTTAACCTCAAGCGGGGAGCTATTTCATTTAAGTGACACGGTGTTCAAGCTGAGCGAGGTCACAGCGCTATAATTTCTAGAGCTGTACAATCTTCCAGCTACTGCGCTGTAAAAAAATGAGTC
This sequence comes from Gryllus bimaculatus, assembly GCA_017312745.1. Classification (NCBI taxonomy): domain Eukaryota; kingdom Metazoa; phylum Arthropoda; class Insecta; order Orthoptera; family Gryllidae; genus Gryllus; species Gryllus bimaculatus. The sequence continues at coordinate 4,023,440 of BOPP01000040.1, read as the reverse complement.
ATATAAAATAATTCTTAAAATTCTTCCACAATGCAGCTGCACTGTTGTGTTTGCATCGGCATCACATGTACATTCCAGTAAAATATTCAGGTCATGTTTTGATATATCTCATTCCCTTGTGTTTTTATTTTGTAAATACGATGTTTCTACGTGTTACTTTGTTAAATTTTTCTTGCCTGTTGAGACAATTATGGTAGTTTGTTTTAGAAGCACAGTTAAGAAATATTTCTCTATTTTCCCATTTTTATTGAATTATTATCATTCTCAAACCTGCTTTGTTTTAAGAAAACTTCAATATTCTAAGAATAATTTTTAATGACTTTGAAACTCTTGTGAATATTCAAAAATTAGATTCTATTCGTAGTTCTAAAAGAACTAAAGTTACATTCTGTAAATGAGTAGTTAATACATTATAACTTTGACATAAATACAAAATAATAAATCAAAATAACGTATACTTATGATTAAATATTGACTTAGGTAGTTTTGTATTTACGAATTATTATGAATTGTTCATGTTGCTTTATATAACTACAGTAACGTGAAATAAAAAGCTTCACATTATTGTTGCAACTTATACAAAATAATGTATTCGAGTTTACTCGTATTGAAAACTAGATTCTAATGAAAGCATAAACGTAGTAACCATTTGACATAAAATTGTCATTTACTTTGAAGCAAAGAGTTAAGGTCATTTATATAAATATTACTTTAAAATACTTATATATACAAAAGACCATTCCACAAGGACAAGAAATCATAATTTGCACCCTCACTTAAAGTTGGCTAACTCATAGGTGGACTTAAATTTGTTTTCTGAGCTTCAAGTTTGCATTTGCTTAGTAAACGATGTGCGCTCTCCATAGTTCCATTTCAGCACGGTCTGTACTCTCATTAGCCTTCGCTCCCCCCTTCCACCTTTTTCACTTCCTGCTCCGCACCCGTGCTCTACGCACGGGCTCAGATTCTTCGAATGAGCACAATAGAGGGCGGACGATACGACCTCCCCTTATAGCACCCGGCCTCGTTGCTTCAAAATTGTGTTTTCATTGTGCTTACACAAGATTGTAGCGGCCGGGAATAGGTAATCTCGACACTCTCCGAACTTCCCACTTCTGAAGCGGCTGGGGTGGGCAGATCCCCGTTATTACGCGTATAAAGAGAATGGCCTCCCCCGTATTCAAATACGCCCCTTCGCAGATGCGAGCTGACTGCGTCATTGTGTAAATACTATCAACCCCCCAGCGACGCTCTGATATTAATGGAGCTTGTGTAATTTGCATGTTTGTTCTCTGTAGGTCAGCGCTGCCACTCTCAGAAATGTTTCTCACCCTGAAGACCATGAAAGATTGTTAGGTTTGCACTAAATGGGACGTTGCTGTTGATTTAATTTACTGCCAAGCACAATTTAAATGGATGAAGCTTAAGTCATTTTCTAATTTTAAATACAACCAAAATGTGAAAACTTTATGGACTAATTTTACTATCTTAACATTTTCTTTGATAAGTTTGAACACTTTTAGTACAACATTACTCGTACTTTAATACTATTAAAATAATACATCCTTAGCTTGAAATTAAAATGATGCCAATAGCTTAGAAATGCATGAAAATACATATTGCTATTTTTAATTAAATTTAAAATGTAAAATACTACCATATAATTAATTTGTTAAATTATCTGTGTAAAAACGTCATGAATTTTATTCTTTATTTCAATGTAGAGCTAAGTCATATTACATAAAATCACTGCATAATAATTGCACAATTATTTAAAATATTGGTTTACACCATTAAAAGTAGTACATCCTACTTTTAGAAAGTTAAAATATTAGAGAAATAATTCTCAAGGCTTCTGAATTTTGTGCAGACGCCTTGGAATTACCGCAGAGTTCAAATTCGAGGCTACATTGTAGCACATTTATCTATCCGTATTGCCAATTGCATTGTAATGAATAAACAGCGAGACAGCCATTGGGGTGCAAACATGAATTCCTATAAAAAATTTCCTACACTTATTTAAAAACTCATTCATTAGAGAGTAAATAAAACTCATAAAGCTGTCAGGGATCTCCCTTGTATACCGGCTCGTCCGTCTACAAGAACTACAAGGGCACGAAACAAGCAAATGCGCTGTGCCTGTGGCTAACGAAAAGTAACGAGGCGGAGCTCACTCCGCGCGCCGGGACAAGTCGCGCGCAGGCGACTGCGATGAATAACCGGCGCAGAAGCCACTGGAGGACTTCTGCGCGCCGTCTCCAACCGCGACGCGCGGCCGTCTCCCCGTCCACCGTTGCCTCCATCGCCGCCGTTATTTACGTCAACACCACCTCCGTCGCCTTCGACCGCGCCGTCTCCGACAACGCCACCTCTCCCCCCTGACGTCACCTCCAGCACCTTCGTCGCCGTCTCTACCTTCACCTTCATCTCTAACTTTGCTTCGCCTTTGCTTCCACCTCCTTTTCTCATATCAATACCAGGCGAATGCCGGAGTAGAACCCTAACACACGGGTCACGGACCGCGGGCCTTCTTTTTCTCCTTTTCCTTGTCCTCTCCTCACCCCTTACAGACACTTACTCTAGCATGCACTACACTACCAAATATGCCAAGAGACAGGTTGGGAGGTTAGAGCTTGTCCGGGAGGGACGGTGCCCCACTAGTGAAAGATACCTGGTTGGGGAAAACACCGCTAGCAGAAGGTAGGTCGGCGCCGGATCTCACCATTCAGCGGGGGAAAGATCATCGCCACTTCCCGAGAAAAACATGCACTGCAATTACGGGACTAAGGACATTGGTAGTTGACGCGGCCGGAATCACTAACAATCAATCAATAAAGCTTCCACTTTCGTCTCTGTCTCCACTTCCAGCTTCGCCTGCGCCTCTACCTCCATCTCGATCTCTAACTTTATCTCCGCCTTCGCCTCTGCCTCCTCCATCTCTTCTTTCATCTAACGTCACCTCCACCTTCACCTCTCACTTTACTTCCGCTATCATTTTTAACTGCATCTCTGCCTTTATCTTCATGTCCATCTCTAACTTCACATCCACCTTCGTCTCCATCTTCACCTCGACCTCTGCCGCCTACTTTTCCTCCACCTCCTCCTTCCCCTTTGGCTCCGCCACCACCTGAACCTTTCCTTCAATCTCCATTTCCTCCTTCCTCTCTCCGGTTCTCATCTTCTTTCCGCCCCTCCACCGCATCCACCTCCGCCGCCTTCTTTCCTCCTGCTTCCGACTTCGCTGCTTTCACTCTTTCCACTTCAACCACCTCAATCGTAAGCTTTGACCATGCCGTCTCCGCAGCACTTCTACCGCCACCTCTATACTTCGATCAAAACATTAAGTCTGTTGTCACTCGGTCAGCTGTGGTCAACTCTCATCCAATCGAGAATTTGACGTCACTGTACTGACGTCATTATAGTGACGTTCAAGCTTCCTATTGGATGGCAACGTCAGAGCTAATAAAATGTAAACGGGCTTGTTCGTTTGGCAATGTTTTAATGGAAGTGTATTGTCGCTTTCTCCACCACTGCCACTACTAGGCCAGCGGTACTGGCCCCTCCGACGTCTTCCCGGTTCCTCTTCTCGTAACATAATTCTCGCGTCTTATCTCTCTCTTTGGTTCCCTGTTATTGTAGGGACATACGATAGATTGAATTTTTTTAGATTCAAAAGAACATACAATTTATTGTCACCAATTCTTGTACAAATTACGACGTTTCGAGGGCACTTTTGCCCTCATCATCAGATGTGTAATTAGTTAGGTTGTAAAATTGTGTGAGGTTGATGGCGATCTTTGCGCGTGATGTACGATTATTGAGGTTGAGAGTATTGACGTTGAGGTCAACTTCATTAAGAACGCATCACGCGCAATTGAGTGAACATCGGAATACAACATCACTAATAAAACATTAAAAATTGAGACATATTCAAGTATAATAATTCCCGTTTCATCTTCCTCCAACACCACGCCTCCTCTTTCCCTATCTCCCCATTTTTCCTCCTCACTCTCCCCTTCCCTCGCCCTCCTCCTCCACCCCTGCCACCACAGTCTTATCCACCACATACTATGTCGACTCCTCTTAATACTCTCTCTCTTCCATCTCCTCCTCCTCTACCGCCACCGTTGCCTCCTCCGCCGTCTGCCCTCCATCTCTGCTTCTCGGTAACCCTCGCCGTCTTCACCGCCGTCTCCGCGACTTCAGGTGTAAGGACTTGAGCGTGCGGCAGCGGCGGCTAGGGCGTGGGAGTCACGGCCACAGATAAATCTTCACAGCACTGCCGCCTTTATTCTCTTCATCGCACAGTGGCTCTACCCTGCACTTGGGATGGGCATATTGCTCATTCGCGAAGAATTAAAATATCGTCAGTCAGGGGTTTAAAAGTTATCCATGACGTAATATATAGAGACAGTCCCACCAACTATGGATCACCCCTATAACTTTTAAACAGTTGGTAATGTTGAAATGTGGTTTCACTCAACAATGTGGAATTGTTGAGCAAGAAATATGGTGAACAGACATTTTTCAAAACTGTTTTTAATTTTCGAGAAAAAATCGTCTTTGATTTTTTTTAGTGAAACCATATCTTTATCTCACAAACAATAGATAGACGAGGAATGCAATGATGTAACATACGAATGTTGTGATAATAATTTTAGTATAAAATTATACTTTCTGACATATGATTTTAAATTAAACGTGCAAGATTTCCTCACAGTCCTCGCAATTCCTGCTTTTAGGGAAGGTGGGCCTCGCGACCACTTCCCGCAAAAGTGCCGGGGCCGGGAATGCCAGTCGACAGTCATAACAGTCACGTACCATACAGTTAACTATTGTTTTCATTCAACGTCAGAAACATCAAATTATCAGAAAATAACAGAAATGCATCTCTTTGTTTCGATGAAGATAATAAGCATTATGTTTTTTCTATGTTTAGAATGACATCTTTCATTAAAATAATATTGATGTAAACTAAAATTTATACTCAGAAGTGATTTTCATCTCAATATAATCTTCTTACTAAATTTTCAATTTTTGTTTCCAAACTTGGTACAACATGTTCAAAATTGTTTCCAGAATTCTACGGAATTAAATTCATTTCATATATTCTTAGGATTTTACTTATCTGTTTTCTGAACACAAACTTTTTTTGTGAATTGTATTTGACATGTTACATTTACAGCAGATACAATACTTCCATTATCAGTCTTCTTTTAAAATGCACACCAAAGCAGGATGTTACCAACTCACGTTTTGACGAATATCTAATTCACTTCTATTGAATGGCATATTTATATTACTGACGAATTGAACCTGATTTAATTTGGTTGATCGATGCGTCCAGTCACATATACTGCTATGGTGTAGAGCCGTAAGTGTAGTTAATGTTTTATTGCTGGAGGCGGTGATGTTTCTCCCCACTGAATGATAAGATCCGGGGCCGATCTACACGGCATTTGTGGAAAATGCAGATATCCCTCCCCAGCGGGTACCGCCCCAGACAAGCTTTAGACCCCCAACGATTGAGTAGTAATGCATGTGACTGTAACTGTGTGTAAGACGAGAGGATAGGACAAGGAAGAGGAATGAAAGGGTTCTGCTCTGGCGTTCAGCTGGCATTAAACGGAAAAAATCAAGGAAAGCTACCGATTAGAGCAGTCAATTGCTATAATTCGTCTCTGTACAGCGGCTGAAGTCGACCTAGCTAGTGTCGAAAATCCTCCACCGTTCAGACTCGGATTCAAGTGCCTCCCGGCGTGAGTCTCTGCAGCGACAACCAACAGTGCTGTTCTCAGCTAAACGCATCTGGCGATAGTTTAATTTGGATTCATGTGTTCGTACTACATAAATCGTCATTATAGCCTACATAAATTACTTCGTATTAGAAAAGTATCAAGCCTCTGTTAAGTCAATGTGTAAAGAATGAATGACAAGATCATTTATAAAAACGATTAGTTATTGGTATTATTCGGTCAATAGTGTATGGTATATCGCGATTTTCATGTGACAAAATCAGTGTTCAGTAAAACTCCAATAATACATTAATTAATATTATTCGGCTCAAGCTATTCATAACCAAAACATTGACTGTCATTAAAAAAATCTATTATTTGCCCCTTCATAAGCCCTTCATAATAATATCTACTTCCCTCACTGATCTGTTCCCCTCTTTATGACATTTTGAGAAACCCCATTCGATAGATGTCGATTACTTGAAGTCAACTCTCCAAAACAAGCTTAAATAGTATGTTTAAAAAAGTTTGCAGGAAATGTACCCTTACCCTATTTAGTTTCCTGCAACAATACTTTGCCTTATTAAAGAAATATTTTATTTGCAATCAAAAGTACGAAACTTAGTGATTGATGTTCTTGAGTTATAAATGAAGAGAATAATTAAAACCCAGTTCTTGCCGACGTTAAGACTAAGAGTACTTGAAATGTAGTTTCCCCAAAAAATACAGTATTTTCTTGTAAAAACTGAATGTATTTGTAATGTACATTTATAATTATTGTCGTCTGCGGAAAACACGGCGAACGATGTCATTTAAATATGAATTTATTATTCTATCTGTTAAAATCAGCCTTGTTTGCAACAGCTTCCGATTACAAAACATCGCTTTTTGAGAGGGAGCACTACGAATGAATATCATAAAACGGGGTGAAAATAATTAACATGGGGTGAGAATGAACCAAATCCGATTTTTCGACATCAGCACTGTTTATTGTCGAACCATGCTTAACGGTAGGTTTAAATAATAGCACAGAGGCCCGTCCAACGCCCGCAATTGCAGCTTGCTAGCGCAATACAATAATGTGGTTTCGGTAAAGCGCGCCCGGTGGTTCTGAGCTGATGTAATCGGGCTATACTCTTTTGGGGAGGGAGGTAAAGCCTTAAAAAAACTTGACAGTGGGATGCAACGGATATACATCTCCTGGTCATGGTGCGCTAAACATGCCGCGGTGGAGCTTCTTTATCTTCAACGAATTGTTTGTGCTGTATAAATCTCTGACCAGTCCACCTTCGCGCTTCTCGCCTTAAAAAAGGAGGCAGTATGACGAACGTTGACGACTTTGCCTAAGACCTAAATTGTCTAAAAAGCACATGATGTATCGCCAAAAAGAGATTACTTGTTAAATATGGCAGTTATTTTATACAAGAGTGAAATGGTAAATGATATTTATTATTTACGAGAAAATGAAAAAAAGAAAACAACATTGCGTCAATGGCACGTCATCATTACGTCAATGTCAGGGAGACATAACAACCCTGTGGGTCCAGTTTTTTTAGCAGTTCATAAAGAGAACATAGAACTAACTTCCGTATACATTTGAGTAGTAATTTCACCTTCACTCGCAATGCAATTTGTACTGCCCCCTGATGTAAATACACCATTGTGCATCAAGTGAAAGACAAATGAATTTCGTCCAGCGTGTTCCACTCGGCCAACTCCCGCGCACCGCTCGCCTCCTCGTCACAAAAGAAAGACTCCCTCCATCAACGCAGAGCACTCGTCTCGGGTAAAACACACGAAACACCGCGCGGTAAAATATGCCGGGGCGGCCTCGAGGTCGAGACTTAAAAAGAACTTTGAACTCGGTTGACACGCCTGATGTACGAGCGCCATCTTTAAGGGGCGTACCTCTCTACAGAGACGAATAAGCGTGGAAGTCAGATATAAACAGAAAATTTCTTTCCGCGACCCTCTCAGAAGTCGGCGGGGCCCGTGGGTGGATGGACTGGGCCCTATAAAGCATGTTGTCCGACGCGCGGTCGTCGCGCTGCCTTTGTAGCTGGAGAGGGATGAATCTCCGCGCAATGTGTTGCATTGCTAGATACGGTTCGTTTTAGCGATTACTAAAAATTCGAAATGTTACCAAACGCTGAAAAAATTAGTAATTGCATGTTTGACGATGGTGCAATATATTTCTGAAGGTTTTCAATGTGCAAAAAAAATGCGAAATCAATCGCAAAATGCAAAATCACACATGAAGTGCGAAATGGTCGAGAATTTGCGGTATAATTGCTAAATTCATTTTTATGGTTTCCTTCGTGTTTGCTCTGTGACTAGGGATACGACATTAACGACAACAAAACATCGATTATTATAAACATTTCATTTGACAGTGGTCATGTTTATTAAATTTATAACTAAGATTTAACTTACGAAACAAAGTAAGCAATAAGAACATTTTCAGAAACTGATCAGGAAAGACCGAGCGCTCAGGGTCATTTCAAGGGGGTCAGCTTCCTCAGTTCGCCGTACGGTGAAGGTCAAGAGAAGAGGAAGGCCTGACACGACCCACGTGTTACTTTTTAGACTTTTTACGCTTCGTACGAATTAATTTTTGTTTGAAGTTAACAAGTGTCGAAATAGTAAATAAGTTTGCCGTATTTGCAAATTCAAGGAAAGTCTAAAACGCATCAAAATAATTTTATCTATGAGAGTCGTCCCTTAATAATAATTTTCTCAATAACATACTAAATTTAAATTTTTATAATGCTATAAAATGCTATAGAAATGTTTTCAAAACGCAATTTTTAAAATTTAAAGTGCTAAATTCTACCACCAATGTGCATTGCTTTACGCTTCATGTGTGTTCTACAGACATAGTGCTGTAGTAGAAGTAATTAGTCGTCAGTGTAGGTAGTGATGTGGTGTGTTTTTCATCATACCTGCACAGTTTTTGATTTGTTTGTTTTGTCTGCGCAGTGTTTGGTTTGGCACTCTGTTTCGTAAAACAATATCGTACATATTCCAGAGAAATGAATGTAAACTGTATAAAAACTTTGCTAGAACTTCAAGATAAGTGCAGAAACCCATAGAAGTTCTTGAAAAGTGTTTCTATAATTTTCGACTGTATGTGCACACCTAATTTTTTTTTATTTACGCTGCACACAATAGTCATCAACGATAGTTACGAATGCCTTAAAATTAAGACAATCAAACCATTGCATTCAGATATATTAGAATAAATAGTAAACAAATTGCAACATTTGCGATGTACTTGTATTACTGATTTATTTCTCAACCAAAGACTAAAAATAATTGTAAAAAATAGAATTGCGACCTTCATTTCACAAATCTGTGTTGAGTGGTGAAGGCGAAACTTTATCTGGGATCGAACTTGATGACTTTCACATTTGCACAACTACAAGTAACATTCTTCAACTCACAAAGCCAAACGAGTACAAATTATAGTTAAACTAAACTTCCTAAATATTAAGTATAATTCTTTCTCTATACTTTTTCTATTGTGTGTTTTCTCCCGATTTTGTACCAATTTTGTCTCTATTTCTTCTGTGCATTAAATTTCTACCGATCTTTGTTTCCATGCAGCTCCCTTTTCTAATTTTTCTTGAATTACAATTAAAATATTTGTTATATATTCCAGTTTACCCATTACAATTCAAAATAATGCAACTGTTGCATTATGATGAAATGTACGATCAATTCAATTGAATTTGCATTTCAAGATTTTCTTTGAAATTTTATAATTATGAACAGTTACGCATTAAAGTAAATTTAAATTGATGCAGTACAGCGGCAATAATTATTTACGTTACAAGGTCGAAAAGCAGATAACAATCTGTGGTAATTATTACAGCACGTAGGAGACGTTTGTGGGCGAGGCAAGGGCGCTGAATTGCGAAAGGAGTGTAAAAAAATTTCCGGACATGTGAGGTAGAGTTTTATTGCATTTCCTTCGTTGTAATTTAAAATTGAATTTGTCGCAATTATTCAGCGGAGAACGGATCAAATGAATTGTATAGTCATCTGTTATACATTAGTTTACGTTATTATATATTTTAATCGATTTAGTGTACTGGCC
>BOPP01000040.1:3974715-4001143 GCA_017312745.1 Gryllus bimaculatus | reverse complement strand
GATACTGCGATAATAGGGGTATCAAAATGAAAATATTAAGGTTGATAAAGCAAATATACTGATAATATGTTCGTTATACAAATAGCAAATTTCATCAGGTTTTTTAATAGTTTACTTGCAAAATTCACCACCAACTACATAGCAATATTGATGATATGCCATTTTGATGCTCTAATACATTTTTCATTTAAATGAATGTTTCTAAAAATTATCTTTAAAAAAGATTAGGGTATATTTTTTGAAAAAAGTTTTATAATTTTTCTTCAAAATTAATACAATTGATAACAATATCAAAAACGGCTTAAAATTTATCTAATTTTTTTCGTTAATAATAGACAATGAGACTTAAATTGTCAATGTTTGTTAAAAAGCTTTTTATTCTTAAAAAAATTGTAAGCAAAAATAAATAAGTAAATAATTTCAATACTCTGATTGAGATTTTTTAAATGAATATCTGTTTATTAAAAAGTAAAAATTAAGTAACTGAATAAACTATTTTTGAAAAATGCAAATGTTCAGACTATTTTAAGTTTCGGAAGACAGCGTTTGCTAACGACTGATGGTATAGGGAATAACGTACTGGCGGGTTGTAATTGAGGATCTAAATTCGAATTCAGTATGGAAAAAATCTGGTCGAAAACACCTTTTGAAGGTTATTTTGTACTAACATACTTGCGTGGCCGTACAAATATGCGAGAAAGATTATTGTATGTCACAATATAAAATATTGTGCTCCAATTCGTAGCGAGGAGTTTTTCGCTGACTCAGCTTTCGAACGACTTAGGTAGGTTTTGAAAGGGCCGAGTAAAATATGATTGAAAATCGCGCTCTTCGTGAGAGCAATTCAACTAGAGTGCAGCTTCTTCAGTAATAGAGATTCTAATACATATTCTTAATGTAACTATCGAATTTTTCCCAGTATGAAGTCATAAATTTGCCTTCAACCATTAATAAATGAAACACATATTACTTGATTTTACGTTGTTTGGTAACGACAACAAATCATCGCTAATTTCAAAGCTTCAACGTCAAACGCGCGCGGAAAACTAGCGCCGTAGGAGGCGAATATCTCTGCTTGCGCTTCTCGTGATTCGCTCTCAACAAATTTACCCTTTCGAGATTTTGAGACTGGCGCATTCGTACTTGTGTGTAGTGGAGTTGATTATTATTTAGAAGGTCGTAACATGCACTAGAAACATTCTTAATGTTTTGACTTGACAAACAATACAAGGGCTGGGTGGAAATGTTTTACAAATCCGGCCGCACCTAAAGTACTTTAGGGACCGGTTTAAAATGCATGATTTGGAAAGTCCTTAAAGTTTGTAATATTCAAATTCAACGTACGGCTAGTATTGCTGAATTTGTTTTTCTGAAGGCCTGTGTATTCTGTATGTACAGTGATCAATTGACAAAAACAAAAATTGTCATAATATCTTTCAATAAAAAAAAGTACTACCGCTATAGTATATACTGGTTATATAATTGATTAGCCATGTCAGTTCTGAATTTTTTGGTTAATATTTTCCATTTCAATCTTTTTTGAAACATCTTAGAAAATATTCGAAGGTTTTTTGGGAAAAAAAAAAAAAAACGTTTTCTTGGGGGGTAATCCCGTATATTGTCACGAAAAAAACTGTTTGCCATAAAGCTAGCATATAAATAAAAATATATTTAATGGCGGGCCCGGTGGTCTTTTACTGCTGCACTGAAAGTAGTGTGGCGTTGGTATGAGAATGAAGAAGCTCGTGCACTAAGGGAATAGGTGGAAATAATACAAGGAAATCTTTTGACTTTTACTAAAAGCAAAATGTTTTAATTGTCTTTGGGGATTTTTCTCAACTTCTGCGTGTTTAAGAAACTCTCAACAGACACTCCGCAGCATGAGGAAATGCTGCATAGATGTCATTTCAATTTTCTGCGGCAACATGGAAATCAATAATAACAAATATTAGAAAATGGTAATCAATGAGAAAAATGGCAGAATGAATCTGGCATTTAATACCAGATTGGTATATTCAAATATATCTTAATTTGAGAATACTCAAAAAAAAATATTTTTGCCAGTACATTTTTCGTGCATTTTTGATTTGACTTTTTGCAAGCCATTAATAAAAATGCATCAACATTGTCTGCTATGTAGCTAGACTGAACTCACTGTTTCAACTGGCATTCAAGGGCGGACACGTCTTTTCTGGTACGGACGCCCGGAGACGAAGTGCGATTGGCCCGTCATAGACGATAGATTTACGAAGAGGAATGCTGGATTTTTGAAGGGAAGAGAGCAGTATGGCTGAAATTGCTGGATATTTTTTACGAAGCATAATACAACGTGGTGCACATAAGAAATAAAACTGTGAAAACAAGATGGCAATTGAAATGGAAATGAAATGAACATTTACCAGAGGAAATCCGAGATACTTGTTACAGTAATTGCGTATTCTAAGGATTGCGGGGAAAAGATTTCAGGTTGAATAACTAAAGTATATATTGATATTTTGACTAACGTACCCTTTTCAATTTCGCATTAATTTTTTCTAGCTCTAAGCAATTTTTCAATTGCTACTTTGAATAGTACGTTGTAATACATTATTTTTTACGCCTAAAAAAAATGGATTAATTTTCACTGAAATTACCAGAATTCACAGTCTTTACATGTTTTCTGTAACATTCTGTATTTCGTATTTGACTTCTTGAGTTTTCGTATTAGAATAAGAAAGATGTAAAACTGAATAATATCCAAGAACATTTGAAGAATAAGAATCGACTAAGTTTTGGATTAGTCTGACATCTTCTAGAAACTCCAAATAATGCGTCTGTAAGTGAAATAATTTGGGAAACAGTTGATTAAGAGCGGCGTAAATATGAAAAGAGGCAAGGTAGACTTCTTTATCTATTAAAAACTTTTCATTCTTTTGCCGCGGTACAATGGTTTTTGTGTTGTCTGGATATTCAAAAATAAACTAGTAGGTTTTTGAATCAACTTCGGCCTGTGGTGGTCACTAGGCAATCGTGGCACTTCAGCATCGCCGTAGGCCGATAACGAAGCTAGGAAAGGAAGGAGGGTTGATGTTGGGCAGTCCCATCGCCTGTAAAAACCAGACTGCTGAACCCTAATCAATTGCCAGAGCATCCGAGATGGATCGTATTTGGAAACCCAGGCCGGGAGAAGGATATTTGAATTGGATATGGAAGTAAAAGGTCACGATTCAGGAAATGATGTGAAAACTTTGAGGAAGATGAATATAAGAATAAAGAAAAGAAGAAGAGGAGGGGAAGAAGGAGTAGAAGAACCGACTATTTCATATTACCTTCCAAATACAACGTTAAAAACAAAAGAAAATTATTATTAAAAAAGTTTGCTTTTAAATTTTCAAAATAAAAATTTAATTAAAAATAGTTTAAGGTTGCGTTCATTTCATATTCCGTACTTTAAACTGTTTCATTACAACGTAATGCTAACAAATAAAAATTGTATTCCATATAACCAGAAATTCCTGTAATTACAGCCTTCGAATACTTATAAACCTCTGTGCTCCAATTCCATTCCAAATTTAGATTTATTGCCAATAACGGGCATGTAACATACAATGCAGAATTCAGTTTTAATAGCTATGTAATTCTGAGCATATTATTTGAAATTCGGTGTCCCCTATAAACCCAAATGTCTAATAAAAACTCGAATTTCATCAGAACTTGTGTGACTTTTCTTTTGCTTGTCTCTTTTATGCACTGGCGTTTTACTATTTTTGTTAGTGACCTTCAGAACTTCCCCTACGAAAGAAATGGCTCAATGTGCAACTGTGTGCAGTCTGTGAATTCTCCGATGAGATCACAAAGGACACAGGAAGCCTCATAAATGGGGAACCCCAGTACTTATCCGCAAATGCATCAAAAGTGTTTTGCGGAATGTTGCGCTCAGACATGAAACAGCAAAGGGTTTGAAAAGATCATCATACGCCAATGAGTATTATTTTGAATGAGTTCAAGTATAATATGAAAATGTTACATTATCAAACTGTTACAATAACATGAAATGAAAGAAAATAATGGACAAAGAAAATTTTGAACAACGTGTTCAAAATATATAAACAGTATTTACTAGGCTGTCCGGACTGTCCGGAATTTCAAAATTCATTATACAAATAGATTGAAGTTCAATATCACACTTATTACCTACCGATGTTATGAAGGTTAACGCTTCTTTACGGAAGAATAAACCATGATATTGACATACATTTTTTCTAGCCAATTTATACACGATTTACGAATGGAACATACGGGTTTTATGTAAAGCTTGATCTTCGTTTAGAGGATGAACGTTATTGATCTCACAGTATACAAAAAAATCTATTTCCCTTACATTTGGAACAATTGGGGTAGTATTACGTTCAATATTCCACTATCTGAATCAGATTGAAGTTCAATATCACGCCTATAATTTAGTGGTGTTATGAGATTTAACACTTCTTTACTCAAGATGAAATCATTAAATTTTCCACGAATACAATTACAAGGTTTCAAGTTTCAAATGTAAAATTCTTCACATCGCCATTCAGCCGCGGCCGTCTTCTGACACTGAGAGCGCTACCTCACCCGCCACCAATAGCCCCACCACTTCTATTGTCTCTGCCACCACTACTTTTTTGCTACCGTACGTACCCCACAAACACCAACACCATATCCCCTAAACCACCCTTCTATTATCCGTTCACCCTAATAAAAATGCTGATGTAAACAAATGCACGTGTGTTAGGGTGATTTCCTTTGGTTTGTTGTGCTGTTGTGAGCTGTGCTGTTGTAGGGATCCTGACGCTAAAGTAAATAGATCTCTCTATAAGAACTAATTAATCTGATATCGTTCGTTAAATGACCCTAGCGTCAAAACTATTGCAACGGTTTCGAGAAAGAAGACCTTTGTGAACTGAATGCGTGTAGCTGGAAGATAAGTGTACGGGTCTGTGATAGTTGAGCATTGGAACGCGCTGATCGACACAGGTCGGGGGCGTGGGACGCGGCGTGTGGGGCCGCGGCGCCGCACTGATCGGCCTGCAAGGCCCTGCTATTCAGTTCTTTTTAGAATATCTGAGAGTGTGGCTGGCCTTTAGTAATTAAATACATGTTTCAAACGTTTCTTCGAAGTACCAAAAAGCGCAACGTTCTGAACGGCTCAATTCATTATTGCATAGGAATCTGTCGTTACCAGTGAAGCAAATCGCAGAGCTCGCTGGAATATCCGTGTCCAGCGTATTGAAACTTCGGAAAGAGTTCACTGACAAGGGACAACTACAAACGCCAGAGAAGAAAAAAAAGGGGAAGAAACTGATTGAAGCATACGATGACTTTTATATTCAGTGCTGGTCGATCGAAAGTGCATTCCTTGCATCAAAAGGGCAAAAATGCAGAAACGAAACACCAACGCTTGAGAAATTGTTGCAACATGTGAAGTGTGGTAAAGAACTTCTGAATTTTAGGACAACCAATTAATACAAATTATTGACAACCACTTCCTGTTCTTGACAACCACTTCCTGAAGTGGACTGATCGTAAGTAAAGTAGTTGCATGAGCATGACATTTGCATGACAGCTCTTATTCAGTTTGAATTGGCAGGATATGCTTCTCGCGTAATCGAAAGTAGTGCGTTAGGAGTTGTCCAATCAGAAGCGAAGTGCGGTTCATAGATTTCTTCACTTTGTTTACATCAGGTTTTTCTTAGGGTGAACGTATAATAGTTTGTCTTATTTGCTTCTACTATCGTAACTCTGATTCTGCTGTGATCCCTGATACTACCGTTGCTACTCCACCACTTGCTGAGTACAAATGTGTCCACACATGTGATACACTATCATCTTAAGCATCTATCGTCCTTCAATAAAGCGTTCGAAGCCTAAAAGAAGAGAAGTAGCAAACAATATTTCTGAACCCCCTTTTCCACTTAACTTTTTTTTTACTTTTCAATATGAAATACTGTACTAGCAAAAAATGAAGCGTGCTACAAGGAGAATGATATTGCAATTTTAATAATACTATTAATAAATACAATTCATTTTATGCTGAATAATCTACCTAGTTGCCAGATTATAAATAAATCATGATAATGGATAAAATTCAATGTGATAGAAATATTTATTACATAAATATAACTCACAATGTTAATTAAAGATACGTCGTAATTAAAATACAATTTTGTGCTACAATCAACAATCATGTTTCATATATATTAGCTTATCATTATCATAGAATAAGAGCAACACTGTAACATTTAAGAATTTCTTTTATTTGTATTTGGCAACAATCAACAACAATACTTTTCATTCATGTGCATGCCCACTTACATGCCCATGTCCATGCAAATGCATTCGCACTGCCCTTGCCTCAGCCCTCATTCGCATGCCATACTCATGTTCACGCTCATCATGTCTACGGTTACCAGACGTCTTGATTTATCAGAACATTTCCTGTGTTTTGGACCTTGTCTTGACCGTCCTGATTTGTTGTCAAAGTCCTGATTTTTTAGTCTGTCTATTTATTGTTTATTGCAATTTTAATATTTCTAACATAAATATACATAAAATAAAACTGCTTTACAGAAAACAGTGATATTAGAAGGGAAAATCAGTGTTTCTCTGAACATTAGATACGTCTTATCTTTACATTGTAATGAAAATATTGTCACAGAGATAGAAGGAATCCTTAATCATACAGCTGCCGTAATCATGATTTATCGTACAGTGCAGAAGAAACATATAAATTCATCTCTCTTCTGTAGGAGTACAAAAACGGTACCTGTATGTCATTATAGAATATGTCCTGATTTTTTGTGGAATGTCCTAATTTTTTAACCCAATGTTCCTGATTTGTTCAACTAGGTCTCTCTGGTAACCCTAATCATGTCAATACTCATTCATGCACATACACATGGCTTGTCTCTGACCTCGCCTCTTCCAGACAATGCCTGTGCTGTCGCCTTCGCCCCTGTGTCACGACGCGTCGCGGCGGGGCGGCGGCGCTCCGCGAGCGGATTGCCGCAGGGGGCGGCGGGACAATTGAGGGCACGTGACCTGGGATTGGGGTGGCGCGGCGGAGCGGCAGCTGCTGCCTTTATCGCGGACCGCAGCGCGGCGCAAAGCGTGCTAAAAGTTCAATTCTTAGCGCTAGTGCTAAAAGTGAGACAACGCGGCATCTTGCTATAAAGAGGACATAGAAAAGTTACCTTCCCGCTGTGACAAATGTCTCAGCAATTATGATAACTGTGTAGAAAAATAGTTTAAGAAATGCTCTTTCATGTATCGTAAAAATGATTTTGAAAAAACCCTTTTTTGAGTTTTTTTCCCAAAATGCTTTAGTTTAATAGCACGCCTCGTACTTCCGTCTGATTAGCTACAACAACTTTATGTAATATGAACCCAATAAAGTGTACATTTTAAATAAATAAATAAATAAATAAATAAATAAATAAATAAATAAATAAATAAATAAATAAATAAAAATTAAAGAAAGGCTGCTCGAAGGATTGCGCCACATGGCCTATCGGCCTCATTACACCAGGCAGCTTTTATCGCGAACCGCGACGCAGCGCGGCGCGGGGCGCCGGGCGCGTCGTCCGAACAGGCCCCTGGCACGCTAGCCGCCGCCGCGCCGCTCTCTTGCACACTTCCGCAGCTGCACCAACGTCTACCAACTTCAATTTTTTTTTATTTGGGAGCGATGCTTTTTTTAAATTCATTTAGTTCTAGAATTTCCATTTTATCGGCATGTACGAGTTTGAGATATTTTTCTTTATCTCTAGGATTCTTCGTAGATATATCTCTTGCCTGTTTGTTTTTGTCTTAGTTTCTGTGCAAGATAAGAAGCATTTCAAGAATAGAATACTTTTATTGTGTAATTCAACTTTAAGACTTTTTAAGATCTAGTAATTCATAACGCATTTAACTCATTCGACATATGGACAATTTGTTCGGCGTAAACACATAACATCCATTGTTCCTAACATGTCTTGTTTTGTTCATAAATGGGTAAACATGAATCCCTTCTGTTTGTTCTTAGATACATTCTTATTTTATAGAACACACTACGTAAAGAGTTGATTTTTTTTTTGGCTCAACATCAACACATGCCGAAGTACGTTGTTCCTGCCTTTATAAATTATTGAAACATAATATCTTGTTATTGTTAAATGGCAATTTTATTTCTCCTTGGAAATTGTAACGATTAATTTTTACTTTCTGGTTTATTGCTGCACTTTTTCCCTACTTAAAGGTGGATGGACCTCCAGAGGAAAAGGGCAACAAGTTTGATGGTTGTGTAATGTTTAATATATATTTTGTAATTTGAATATGTTATTTTCTTACGTTTAATTGGTTCTTGTTACTGTAGAAATGTATTTATAACTTCAGATAATATGTAAATTAATGTGTATTTTTTATTGATCCCCTTTAATGAAGTTAAAATCGATCTCAGGGGTTCCATATCAAAAACTTTGTGAACGGCTGGTGTATTCAAACTAACCGCTAGCCAGAAATACACATTTTTACCGGTGAATATTCGGAAACGTGCCTTTTTATAAACATTTATAATTATTTTATTTTTGTACTTAACACGAAAAACGTTTGTTTACCTGCGTAAACATACATCCGTTAACACTCGGTACGCTCCTCGTAACCGTCTACGCACACCTCAAACGGGGCGCATGTCGAGTTCCTCCGACGCGCACCTCAACCAGAGGGCCAAAGGAGCCCTCTGCAATCCTCGAAATCAGCCGTCGAGCCCTGCAAAGGCTCGCGGCGGCCACCCGCTTTGCGATCACCCTTCTTTGCCTGCGCCCTCAGTCACGAAGTTCAAAAGGACAGCGGACCGGGAAGCGGCGTCCGAGGATATACGCGTTTTTGAGTTCGCGGAAAATCCGGCGAAAACTGCCCGCTCGGTCGTCTCTCCGTCCATCCGTCCGTCCGCTCATCCGTCTACAGGAAGCGTTTGGAAGAGTGCGGCGGCTGGGTTGGGTTCGGGGGCGGAGGCGAGGACTGGGTGGGGAATGTGGTGGATCGACAGAGCGGGGGACATATACTGAGGGCTGTGAGAGTTGAAACGCCCCGACGAGTAGTTTGCCATGTCTTCTCCGATCAATACCACATGAATGTCGGAGTAGTGATTTAAACGGGCCCAGCGCCTCGCGCGATCTTTCCTTCCTCTTCCTTGATCGTTACAATTACATGCACTACACTACGACACTGCGCCGCCGGCGTGGATACTTGGAAGATTCATTTGTGTTTCCGGTCGCGTCATTTTCTACGGTCCCTTAAGTGTAATGCATGTTTTTCCTCAGGATATGGCTGTGATCTGCTTTGTTCGATGCTGAGATCCGGGGCCGACCTAAATGTCGGCTAGTGAGGATTTCTCCTACCAGATGTCTCCAACCGGCGGGGAACCGCCTCAGCGCGGACAAGTTCTACGCTCCCGACCGGTCATGTGAGATAGTATAATGCATGTTAGTGTGCGTGCGTGTGAATAAGGGGTGAGGATAGATCGGGGAAGGAGAAGAAACTATTGCGCGTGGTTCGTGACTGGTTTGTTAAGGTACGTCTCCGGTATTCGCGTATATTGATTGGAGAAATCATGGAACCCATCAGGGCTGCCGGATGCTATAATTGACCTCCAGAAAGCGACTGAATTAGAAGTAGCTATCTAGTGTCGAAAATCCTGACATCGATGGGATTCGAACCTAAGATCTCCCCGTCAGAGGCACTGAATTGACTTTAGTAGATTGCCAGAACCAACTCTCCCGGTAGATACCTGGAGGGGGGAAATGCCGAAAGACAAGTGTAGATCGGTGCCAGAACTCACGGTTAAACGAGGTAGGAATCATACCAAAGGTAGGGAGAAAACATGGCTACGGCTGTAACAGTTGGTGTACCCGAACACCCGAAATAATCAATATATTATTTCTAAATATCTATGTCTAAAATAAATTTGTAGTTCAGGTCCATGATTAACAACATCCGATGTTGGTTTGTTTTGAACGTTCTCATATTTTCTGAACAAAGAATAGTCGCAAGTTCTTCACTCTTTTTTTATTCAGAATTTTTACAACCAATATTTCGACAGTGTTGGTAAAGGAAGATACATCATTTTTGTGACGGTGAAGTTATGATGAATAGGAGAAACAAAACCTACAAATTCATGGAAGATCTAGTAATAAAATATATCTAATTCAATGTTTTTTTCAGATATTCTTCATTTCCTATGGTCGCACGAAATTTTATATCCACTTTCTCTCCAAATTTTCTTTCATAACATTCTATCATAATCATAAGTTTTAACATTAGTTTTTCGATCACAATCGATTTCATGTTTTCGATATTGGCTATATTTAAATTATTTAAATTAATATATACAACATCCTTGAATTTTAGGCACATTTTGTGAAACATTTTCTACCTCAAAATGTTAATTTCCCTCTGAGGAAATCGTTACACTTTAAAATTAGACTCGCAGCAAAATATTGCTTACGTAGAGATAATACAAAATATTAAGAGGAAACGTTCAATTTGAAATGGTTTCGTCTATATTGCTTTCAACTTCAACAAAAAAATGTATACTTAAATATAAAAGCAAACATTTTTATAATTTATATCTGTCTACTTCCTATTTCTTTTTAGTTTTTGTTGACTGTGTGAATTGCAAAAAATTCGTAGCATTTTAAACCAATAACACCACTTCCACCACTGTGACATGATATTCACAATAATCAGTCGGCTAAGACGAAGTTAATTACATGAGAGATTATCAGGAAGTAATTATTCGGTCGACGAATTTGCTCAACCACGCAATTTTATTGGAAATTTCTTAGTATCCAAATTACTCCACAGGAAATAAAAAATCAGAATAACACAAGAAATATTTCTGTTAAAAAACGAAACTGTTGTATAGTCCAATCCTTCCACTGCGACGCGACAGCAAACGCTGGCTGTCACAATTCAAGATTATGTCGTTGCCAATCATAGAATAATAAGCTTGTTAAATAATAAGTTTCATTCTCATCGCAGTCACACAAAAAAATGTCTGGAGGAAATGTTTATTTTGCTTCTACAAGTGAACAAAATATGCATCTCTAGCTAAATAGCCCACAATTTTATTTATTGTGTCTTGTCATTTTTGATTGTATTTGTCACGTATGAGCGTAATTTAATTTAATTTTCATTTTTAATTTAATTAAGGTATAACAAACTTATTTAAAATATTTATTAACTAATAAGGAAAACGTGAAAACTTGAACATCAAAATATTGAAGGGATTACATACATAAAGATTACATACATGTTGCTGTTGTCTGCTCGTATTCAGATGCACCGCTCATTTCCTGTCATTGTGATGTCAAGTCTCGACGTTGAGTGGTAAGGTAACATAGGTTAACGGTCAGCGGTGTTGACAGGTATTTGGTAGTATAATCGACTCGAAGAGGTTGGTATGTGATCGATGACAACATAGAGTAGATGAACCAATGTGTGGTTAGCTTCGACAGAAAGAATCACACGATAATGATATTCAGAGGGCACGTTTTAGTTTTAATTTCGGTTAGAATAAACATTCTTGAAACCGATTTCATTTACATAAATTCCATGTTGTTAATTTTTGTATGCTCCATATTATATCATTCAGTAGTTGGGAATTGAAATATCTACTACTAGATATGAAAAAGCAATATTTTTAGCACACTCAGATTGCAGGTACCATTTAAGGAAGTTTATATTTACAACCCAAATTACCTGAATATTCAAATGATTATTAGAAGGTAGTTTTAAAATAATGTATACTAATGATCACTCAATGGTCGAAATCCAACCGTAATTCATTAAAATTTTTAACGTTATTGAGGTTATTTTTATCAAATAGAATACCTGTATAATTATTGCATAAAATTATTTCGAGTTTTGTTCCATTGTCATCTGCGAGCGAGTACAAACACGTCATAGGTGTGTGTAATTTACCTTAATTCCCTGCAATACCTATGAAATTAGATCACCTATGAAAATCAATCTGTGAAAACAGGGGAATCACTAGGATTCTCTCCCACCCCCGCATTGTTGAGAAATACAATGAAAATTGATCTTGTGACAATCGCTAACGGAGCAAAGTCATTGGGAACTTGAATATACTCTCCAGGTCCCTTTATTTATATGTAATGTTAAGTTAACTGCAAAATTACATCACACTCCAACTTTTATAAAAACTAATATCGTTCACGTGAAAAAAATATTTTTAGAATAATATTATTAACAAAATGATTTTCACGCACACAAATGCAAATATGGAGTAAATTATTACTCTCGTAAACGTTTAGCTTGGAATAAAACGTCTAAAGATGTCTCTTTTGGTAGATTTGAGCGTAGGAAACAAATCCCGTAGAGGACAAAAAATCAAATATTAAGGCTTTGCAACGCATCGTTTTCGAGTTACGTACGATAGTAGTGTGTTGCAGCTCGTTGCCGCTTGAATCTGCATGCTACATTATTTATTTACATGTGTTTATAACACACAAACATACATGTGTGCGTTCTTCACTTTTCCTTACAGACTGTAACTGTGCGAAATCTTACACTTATCCATGTGCGTAATATACTGAAAATTTTGTCTTCACTTATTAGTATATAGATTCACAATTTGACCAAAAATGAACAATATTCACATTTTTCCTATTATTTGCACAAGGTACATTCTCTCTTCGGATAATTCTTCAAATACCTGCTCATTGGCCTATCTTTGTTCTGCGTTTAATTAGTCGATGGTGCTTAGCGGTTTCGAACGGAATCACGTTGCAACAACAACATAATTCCACGGATCGCTTCTCACCGTCAAAGCTTCAAACGTGGAAGGTGGAAACTTGAGCGTTCCACGAAATGGCGTGTGTTATGTGAAGCACACTCATCTGTGATGCGTGAAGCTACCAGAAATGTGGAACGTTTCCGTACTTAATTCTCGGATTATATTTGCAATTACTTAACTATTGTGTCTTCTGTATTTGTATTATATATTAGGTACAACTGCCGTTAAATAAATAAGATTATCGGATATTTACTAACTTCATACTATGTGTTAATTTTCTAGTTAGTTGGCTGAGTGGATCTTATTATACTTGCACGTTTTATATGTATTACGTGTTGTGCCTTACTCATTACATATTTTGCTATTGCATACATAATCTCAGATGACGATAAATATACTATATTCATTTGTTTTACACATTTGCACGAGACTATGGAATGTGTAATTATATTTTGCAATAGTCACATTTTTTCTATAAAATACATTTTCCCCTTCGTAACCCATTACCACATTTAAAGGAAATACTTAAGGTGCATATTATATAGAATAGCATAATTACATGAAATTAGAAAATCAGCCATTTTGTTTGGGTAAGGCTCATAACATTTCACAACATTCTTTCAAAATTTTCAGCAAACATATTAGATGACATTATGTATCGCTCTTTATCTCATAGTCGACCCATGGTCAACCCAGAGTTCTGTTGTAGGAATGTACTAAAACTAGACAACAGACTCGCAAATGGATGAAGGGCGGCGTGTTCGAACAACTCTTAACTGCCTCGTTGCGTCGGAAACACAATGGTGACAATCCAATGTGGTGCGCCGCGGCATAAAATTAGTTTCGACTGCCGCTGTTAGGTAGCGCGAGTCGCTGAAAGAGACATTCAGAGATACGCATCATGCAATAAAATGGACAAAAAATCTCTTACAATAGCATACAAACTTTCATAACTATTTGTTTTCTTGCCTTATATAATGATTTAATTTCTTCTGGGGATATATCCGTGCGAGATTAGTTGTGGTTATTATTAATAAAATTGTATCCCAACATTTAAAATAATTTAAAACTTTTCAAATACTTATTCAGTGTTGAAAAAATTTCAAATGTCCCATTAAATATTGCGTTTAAAATTAACAAGAAATGGAAAAAG
Organism: Gryllus bimaculatus; assembly: GCA_017312745.1. Lineage (NCBI taxonomy): Eukaryota > Metazoa > Arthropoda > Insecta > Orthoptera > Gryllidae > Gryllus > Gryllus bimaculatus. The sequence continues at coordinate 3,987,173 of BOPP01000040.1, read as the reverse complement.
TATCTTAAGTAATTATACAAAAGGCTTAGAAACTGATTAAAAACTTGTGTTGCTAGCTGTCGGAAACAGAGTTTTTTGACGCATACACAGTGTGCAATTCATCTAAAAGAAAAATCGTGTCAAAACCTTCTGATAATCGTCTCTGATCTGATTGGATCGTGTGTACATCACATTCAGCCGCTGGTCCTATTACTGACGCTCCTATTATCCTACATTCACGATGTGGTACGCCAGTTAGCTCTAGAACGCACCTTTCTTGAGTTATGCATCATCGATGTGTCAATGTGTTCGACGAAATTAAATATTGTTGGTTGTAAATCTATTTGAAACAAATCTTTATGGTAAAGTAGTGCCCAACAATTCCATATTTTCGAGTCCTTACCCAGCACACATTTACGGGCATTTAGCCACTCAACTCTTCTTAAAAGGGCTTTAACAGCCCATTTTTGTTCATGCCAGACGTAGTTTGGGTACACCAGTATGGTGAATTGTTTGCCTCTGGAAACTTAATTTTTTCTCATCACAATGCCAGTATTCATTTTATTTACGAACTTTTTGTATTACTTGCCAGGCAAAATTTATCTTAAATATTACTACAGTATTTTGGTTTTCTTTTATACGAAGCAACTACTTTTATTGAAAAACAACAATTTTACAAGGCATAATCTCACGCACTGTAAAATATCTGGCATTTTATTGTAAAAGACTTCTACATACCCATCCAACCAGAAAAAAAGCAATGTCTTTACTTATTGTTCGAAATTTGCATGTATGAAATTTGCAATTTCACCCCGTGCATTAGACCTGCTGCATGGGGCCTGGCATCACCTACTGTCCTATGGTCGACGCTCCGGAAACAGGCGCAGCTCTCAGCAATGAAGCGCCAGGCTGCGCCACAGGCAGGGTGCTGCGCATTCAGTTGCGTAATACCTTCAATTGTCACCCGCGAGTGCGCGAACGGATGGCAGGCGTGGTCGCGGCCACCTACGCACCATAGCCACCCCATTCCGTCACGCATGGCCTCCCGGGGCGGCCGCCTTTTGTGATTCACGGGGCGAAACCCAGCTCATCGTGTCGACATTGTGGCTTTGAACAAATGCGCGCGGTTTTATGCGACAAGTCTTTTTTTATGTACATTGCATGCATGATAAATACCTAGGAATTGTCATTCAAAGTGGAAAAATACCGGACATGGAGCGGAATCTGGAATTTTATCATGACTTTGCAGCGCGTTTTGTAGTATTCTAGTTTCTGTATTGCAGAGTACGAACTCACTGGTGTCTTAATAAACATGCATATATCTCTATGGGCATACGAGAAAAGGAATATAAAATTTGGTTAATAATTAAAATAATATTGTGGTTAATATTCGACGAATTCAAGACAAAAGATCTTCGTCTTCAAATGGAAGATTTCATCGAAGGAAACTACCCGTTGTTGGTTTTGTTTCTTGAAATAGTATGTTCCAACAAACTTACTATTTGGACTTTTCTCCCGAATGGAATATAAAAACATAATTTGAAATTTTTATTTTTAGAGCTTTTAATAATGCTTTTGAAACTAAAATTAAAAGTGAAATTTAATTATTACACTTTTTATTGTATTTTTTAAAGTTTCAAATACTTGAAGCACTCGGTATATGAACATTTATCTCGTATCACATTCCTGAAATAAAATAGAAAAGCTCATATTAATGAAAATATCAACCAGTGATATTTGTATTTTTATTATGATGCACTTTTATCCGAATGCTTCGATTTCAATTTCACTTCGTGGAAGTAAAACTCATTACCTTTCTGATGTCGAGTAGTGAACATTGTTTTCGCACAATGTGCTTTGAAATTTGTATATCCTCAGATTATATGCGATCTGTAAATGTAAAAACAACGAATATTTTATAACCAAAAAGTGCAGTCTTCGAAACATGATAACATTTTCAGCTATAAGTAATGCACAAACTAGTCGAGAAAATTTGCAAAAGCAAATAATCACTAGTTACAATGGTGTTTCATAGAGCTAACCTTTTATGAGCACATCCTTTGTTATTAAATCATTAAAAGAGTAATGCATGGAAGACTAGAAGCGCACTGAAGTGCCAATTCTCGTATTATTTTTTTATTTTTCCTGATGCACGACTGGGAGAAAGGAATCAAATAGTTCTAAATAATGTTCTTATTTCCGTTTACAAAATTCGAGTTTCCTATATTTATTAAAACATTGCCTCGTAACTGGGTCGTAATTCGGTCATGTGAGTGGACTGCGCACTAACGTATCTTAATCGTAATTATATATTTGTGCTTTTTTTGTATATATTTCATTTGAGTATAGGTTTAGTTATTTATTTTTGAAATTTTTACGCTTTCATTCCCTTAATGAATATTGTGAATACTATTTTTTTCTTCGTCACTCTAAACTAATTTTATAAATACATTTTTAGTAATAAAAAATGGATTAATTTATTTTAACTGTCTAAAATTTTAAAAAAAGAACTGAAGAATATTTAAAAAAACAGTTATCATTTTAGCTTTTAGTAAAATGTTTTAGTGAAAATGATGCGTCTCTTCGTCTCTTCTAAGTATCAGATAGAATAAAAGAATATCGTTTCGTTAAGACGCACTTGACACATTCCGTAAACTCAAACATGCATTACTCACAATATGAATAATTTCTAGAGATGCAAATGCTAAAATTGCGAGATGTTACCAAACGCTGAGAAGAAATAGTAATGGCATGTTTGACAGTTTCTACGGTACATTACTGGAGGTTTTCAATCTGCGATTAAATGCGAAATCAAACGCAAAATGCGAAATCACGTACAAAGTGCGAAATGGTCGTAAATCTGGAATATATTTGCCAAATTGCATACTTTAGTTTTCTTCATGTTAGCTAACTAGGCATGCGACATCGACAACACCACATCTAGTTTTGAAAACATTTCATTTGACAGTAGCTAATAATGTAGAAGCTGAACGATTTTTAAGTCAATATAGTTTAATTATTACTGACAGAAGAAATGGGTTTTATCATAGCCAACATACAATAGTGTTTTTTGACAGATTATAGTCCAATATAAGACAGAAATCATTCTATGCATTTAATATTTTTTCTTTAAATATTTGTTGAAGTTCACAAATAGTGAACTATTACATTAATTTCTCATATTTTCTGATTTTAATGGGAAAATTTAAAAAGCATTAAAATATTTTTTATCTCAAAGACAACTCCCTTAACAATAATTTTCTCAACAAATTAATATATCTTAATTTTTATAATGCTATAAAATGCTATAGCCCTGTTTTCAAAATGCGATTATTTAAAATGTAAAATTCTAAATTCTACATTACTCATCATTTCTCGTAACTTTAATCTAGATCAAAGCCATTTTGTTCGGTTTTCAACTATGTTATTCATGAAATATTAATCGTTTCGGGCTCACCGTTGAGGTAGTTCGTAACTACTTAGATCCCGATTCCGATTTAATGTCTCCCATGATTTAAAGCAAATATTCCTACCTCGATATCCACATGCGCATTGCATTCTGAAAGTCTCTCATTGCTCGAGACACGGCCGTGGATGGAACCTGCCCGCAGAAAATTCACTTTAGAATTTATTCCATGTTCAGTGGGTTCATCTGCACAAGTGGTCTTAGCCATTCTGTGCACCATTTGAAAAAATCGCTAAATTAACCGGCCAGGTCTAAAGTTTCTAGTTAAGAAAATTGTAGCAGGGGTTTATATAGTTAGCCCCACAAACTAACCCAGACAAAAGTGACCATGAATTATATTCGATATACTACTAATATATTAGCATCGGGGGATGTAAATACAATGCTGGATAGAAACTATTTATGTCAGAAAATAGACATTCTGAATGCAATGTGTACAAATGACCACATAGATAAAGCACTTAAGTGGTTACTGAAATGTCAATTAATGTAAGTTACTCTTTTTGCAGAAAATTGAGAATTTCTGTCACTCGTCGGCAAAATTAATGATTGTATTTCTCCCAGGAGTAGGTCGCAGAAATGACGGGCAAAATGATGGTCTCTGTGCCTAGCACGCAGCGTCTCCAGGACTGCCAAGTACGAATACAGACCCCGGCCGCGAAAGCGCACACTTTCGTAAATGATAAAAACTAATTAGTAAGGCAAATTTATCAAATAAACCGGGCATACGACACAAATGATATTTTATAGAACACTAGCTAAACCAGTGTTAATCGACGAGTGTTGTGACAAAAGTCATAGCAAGTACTTTTTACTAAAACAAATATTATTTGATCACATAATTCTACTTGTCGTTTGAAAGTAACGCAGTACTATTCTGTGTTCACAACAACAGATGTGTTTTTGTGTGTCTATTAGAATAGAGGGTAATGTGAATTCGGTGTCTGACTACGCCGTGCGAGATGAATGTAACCTGTTTACATCAGCGGCCATATACCAAGATTTAACACAAAGATATTAATTTCAGTTATAAAGTATGGTACATTTTGGACTGGGAAACCAACTAAGAAAAAACTAACTTTTTTAGTGAGAAAGTGAGATAGAAAGACCGGGTATTTCCAGATCGGAATAAGGCAGAGAACGGCGGAGCAGGGCGAGGCGGGGATATAATAAATTGATAAACGTAGGCTCCACCGCAGTGCGGCAATATATCAAATTGCTCCTCTTGTTTAATGAATTATGATAAAATAACCCGGCAACGCGGGTTACTTACGCTAGTTAAATAATAAAGTTAGAAAGTTCATGCTCTTGTATGTTTTTTGTTAATATATTGTGCAACATGCAAAATATTGAATCTGGGATACAGACTTTTTGCACGTAGCGTATATTATACTGATTTTAGATGTTATATTTATATTTGCATAAATGTGAGTATTGACTGAATTTATTTTGAATTTTTTTTCAATTTCTTCGTAGAAACATTTATTTTCAAGAAAACCCTCTCAATTTTTTAGAATAAACGTGTCGAAATTCAATTACACACATACCATATCATGTGATATGGAAAAACGTTTTTTGGGATTTCGAATGAATTTTGCAGCGACTCTGATTGGAAGGTCCTCGAGTTTGAGTTTCAAGGGTGGCAGGGTTTTCGTCACTGGCTACCCAGCTAGTTCCAATTCAGTTGCTCTCTGGAGGAGACGTCAAGCAGACGGCTTCTCCAATTGGTAGTTTTGCGTGGTTTTTCCAATACCAGACGAATGCCGGAGCAATACCCTCACAAACACAAAACAGACCGCGCGCGATTTTTCCTTTCTTTTTCTTCCTACTTTCTCCCCCTTTCACACACACATACACTTTCATGCACTACATTACAACACATTTCAGTTTCAGAGAGGTCGTTCCGGCAAAGGGGGGGGGCATTCCTGGAGGGAGATAGTCCCCGTAAGTCACCATGTAGGTCAGCGCTAGATCTCAGCAGCCAGTGAGGGGGGAACACACTCGGCTACCAAAATAAGATATTCGCTACACAAACGGGACTGATGGTCGTAGCAATTTCCAATCACGGAGACAGTCAATCAATCGTATGGATTTTAAAACGTTATCTAATAGGAGGCGTTTTTTAAGAGCAGTAAATCTTAACTATTTTGCATGATTCACTTGATATGTGTGGAAAATGTTTTGCGGCCAATACCATTGCAAAAAACATGTTCTTGTTTCAACAACATTGCATATTTTAATTTTTTCAATGTATCAAGATTATTGTGGCATATTTGCATGCATAATTCGTGACTAAAATTTTGAACTTCCCTCCTATTTATGTCTCTGCTATAAGAGAGAGTTATTTAGCTGCCGGCTGTCGCTGCTTGCAAAATATTTGTCTTACTTACTTTTCGCTCGGAGCGGTTTTCTTTTTGGGTGGAGGTTTCTTTGGAGGGTTGTTCTTGTCCGCTATTGAACAACTTTCCAGCAGAAGTGACAGTCGGTACGAGTCCTCTCCAATCTGCACAAAACAATTGTCCTACTTTACTCGAATTCCCCTCCCAAAAAATGGAACGCATTAGAAAAATTTGCGCTAAATTGGCGTAATTTCCATTGAAATTCCTTTTCTCCAATGTAATGAATGTAAAGTGATTAATAAATATGTGTACCCATTCCAAATATGTAGGTATCTACATTATTAATACATATTGACCATTTATATGCTTGTATAATAAGTATGTAATTGTATAATTACTGTAAAAAATGTTTATTCTTGTGTAAATTATAAATTGATTCTCTTGGTCGCTTATGACCCAGTTGTTGAAAACGACCTTAAATAAATTAAAAAAAGTTATTATCGCCCAACCATATGCGATATTGAAGTAACTGTGAGTGTGCGCATGTGCATATGTATTATGTGCGGTTCCGTCACTTACGATTATACCACTTTCCGTGCACCAATCGAGATATATGAGGAGTCGTTCGTCGCGTCTCTGTCTCCTGATGGGGAACTGGTACTTTGTTTTCGGATCTGGTCAGATGATTTTAAGAAATTTTCAAAAACGTGTTTTTGCGTGTTTTGGGGCAGCAAACTTAGTGCATAGATAGTGAATTAAACCAACGATATATAAATATATGTATACATGTGGCGTTGATTAAGCCCGTGTACCCAGTGACAATTTGGTTGCTCAACGACACCATCATTTTCTTTCACGAGGATGGCCACACTTTTTGTTGCCATTTCATACTTTTAAAAAGGAATCTCGTGCAATATTCAATTTAATTTTCATTTGCATTGTCGTATTTATAAAAATAAATTTGCAAAAATCCTACGATTAATGGCAAAAAAATGCCTTGGAACCTATTAAATTTGATGATCTTCAAGTGAATACGGAGAAAATTAAATAGTGAGTAATATTAGAGATTGAAAGGACGTTCGTAAGTATGTTTGGTTCGGACGTATGTTCTTACATTCGACTTCTCACATTTACGTTCTTATGAGCAAATACCTATTTTCAAATGAGTTTGACTAACAACTTATTCTTATTAAATATAACTAGAGCCTTAGCCACATAAACATATCACATAAACGATCGCCTTTTAACATTTGTATAAATTCGTCCACGAAGCGAATAATAGGACAATAGCTAAAGTCAAAGTGAACAGAAATTAGGCTGATTCAGTGGAGTTTAAATCTCTTCAAAAATTAGAAGACAAAAATCTGAAAGTGTTAGGCAAATAAAGTTGTAGAAGATTGAACCTGAATTTTAGGAACGAATTGAAAATGAACTTATTAGAGAATAACGCTGAAGAACGGGATCTTTTTTGTGCATATTAGCAGACTAGAGGAGCTACAACAGCACTTACTTTCTCGCATGATTGTAAATAGTTACATAGTATTAAAATATTTTAATTTCTGCCATTCTAAAATCAGTTATATGTCCCTCCGTTATAATGTTAAAAAGTCTAATTCAAACGATTCGCTTCTGATGCTTGTCTGCATTTATTTCCGTTAGCAGGAAGATCAGTAATTTCTTACTTTTATAAATGAAACAACCATGAATAAATTTAAATGTTACAGTTTTTCAAACCTAATACTGAAAAGAAAAAAAATTCATACAAGCTTGCCTTTATTACATTTGAAGTGAACTTTCCAATGCGATTAAAACTTCTTGAAGAATAGAAGTGTGTTTGTTAGTGCTAGATTAAAATGTATTACCCTCCTTCAATGTATTTCCTTTCATAAAAATATTATCTCTATCATACAGTAATCATGACCGACAACAATGGGATGAATTTGAAGAATTTTGAAACCTCTGGATTCCAATATTCCGAGTTTTGCGAGTTTTGAAAATGCAGAGTGCACCAAAAATATGACCATCATCACTATTATTACAGTTCTTTGCTGTATACAAGGATAAAAATAAAATACAAAACTTGAAGCCGGTTTTGACAATTTTGTTTAAAATGGTTCTAAAAGCGTCTATGTTCCATTTAAAAGTAAGAAAAAAACACATATTTTCGAAATATTGGACCTGGCGTATTTGGAAGAACTGTTCTTGATGAACACATTTCATTAAGAAAAAATGTTTTTTGCAAAATTATAGTTGATGGCAGACACCCTTACAAATTTTGAATTGTTTCAATTTTCGAAAAAAAAATTCGAAGGATTTTTACCGCACGTGAATCCATTCTCTTAAACGTTAGTCCAGTCTGAACGTGAATCCAGTCTCTTAAACGTTAGTAAAAAAATTAATAAAAAACAATGCTGCCATTTTTTGAAAGTTTTGAAAATGTCCCACGTGCTTTCTGTAATGTAACCCCCAAAATTAAAATATCGGTTTCCGAGTAAAAGAGTTGCGACATCAATCTAATCAATTGAGAAATATTAATTTTGTAGAAAATCAGCTGGACGGTTTAGCCGCTCGCGTTGTCCACAGACGGACGAACATAACTTTCTCTTTTGTATAAGTACCTTCTTAAGAGCTAGAATGTAAAAAATCGTACAAACTATTACTATAAATTCCTAGTATTTGCATTATCCATTCCTGTAAGTCTTTTTATGACGAACACAATTTCTATTATTACCCGTTTGTATCCGGTGTGGAGGCCATTGAAAATGGGAATTTTTGAATAGGAATTTAGACATTTTCAACACTTGAAAACGCATTTAAAATAGTTAAAACCGTGTCGGCCACATTCACCTAGTAATTATTATTTTAAATATATCTGTTACCAATGTTTTAATTATAACTAATTTATAAAAATGAAATGAATGATTTTTAATAATATTTCTTCGTTTTGCGTAAAGTATTTTTCAATTTTTGTACCATTTGGAAATTCATCTTTTTCATTAACATCGTAATATCTTCCTTTACAATTACCACACTTATTACTATAGATGTATTATATTTCCAAGTATTATAATTATATTACTTATGTGTTTACATAAAACTTGTGTGTAATTTTGAATCATATTAATCTTCGAATTTAGTTTTGGAGGTTTTTATTCTAGATCATCTTTTTCATGCCTTTTGTCGTTCTCCTTAATTTCTTTTCGCTAGAAACGTATGCGGAATGATCCATTAGGTCCCAAATTGAGTAAAATATTAATTTTCACTTTTCTATAAAACGTTTATTGTTTTGCAAAAGTATTTGTATCTATAAATTATTTCCAATATGTTTTAGATTACACGAAAAAAGAGCATCAATGAATATTATTTTATTTTCTTCAATAAACCTCTTTTCTGCTTGGCCTTAATAAATTATTTTCTTGGTGGTCACCTACGCTAGTGTTTCGTTAACATTCTTTGGAGTTGAAATAGTAGTGTATACTCAGTTTACCTTCCCACTTTTGTCAATGCCGTCCCTTGGACTCTACTTATAAATATTTTGTAGTTTGTTCATTATATAACGTACGTTTCTTAGAAAATATAGTGTCATATTTTACATTTTTTAAAGAATTGACCAAAGTAAAACTTCATCACTGGCATTGTCTACTGTCTGCAATGTAAAGTTGACTCCCGTAACTACCTGGAAAAGCGCAATCGGCCAAAACGTTGACATTCCGTTTGTTTTTTTAATAAGTTTGGTTACTTTTAAATGCAAATGTTTTTGTCATAACTACAACTGAATAAAAAGTGATCAATTCTTTATAAAATGTAAATTCTAATACCAGAGGGAAAATAGCAAAGTAAGTATCATATTTTATTTGAAAATATGGTTCAAATGTGGCATACCAGACGCCTTGTCATGCCAGCTTACCACCAGACCGTTGACACGTTGCCATGCAGAATCCCGAAGGACGCCACTGAGCGGGAGGGGAGAGTGACAACGGTGCACCTCGGAATAAATTGCAAGAAAGTGAAGAAATTGTTTTATATTTCGGAAGTAATGAATTAGTATTTGGTAAAATATTATTATCATTTTCTGTATGTTTATATAAAAGTATTATCAATTTTTGTGGAATGGTCAAGACATACATATTTGAATATTTTCTGTTCTAGCGAATTTTTCCGCAAAGTCACCGATAGTAGCGTTCATGTTTGAAAAACTATTTCAACGTTCATAAATTTGCTCCAACTGCATAACTGCTCCTTGCATTGACAGATACTAAAATAAGTTTCATGAAGTTTACGGATAGGTCGGACTGTAAGAAAACCAGAGTAACCGTAAAGCGATTTCACAAGTATACGATTTAATAGTTTCTTTCTGTAAACATCCCATATGTGTTGAAAGACGAAATTATCACTAATAGTTCAAAACGTTTCTACTAATAAAAACCTTGGAGGATTAAATAGTAACTCCTTACCTAAATACACAAGAAAAAACTGAGCAGAAGCCTGCCATCCCCCCTCCCATTAGTATGTAACTTAAGGCCAGATAGCAACCTGACATAATGAGGCGTCTGGACTGATACGTTTGAACCATATTCTCAAACAAATTATAATACTATATTGTAAGAAACGCATGCCATGTAATGAACGAACTACGAAATACTTGTAACTATACTTCGATTAAAAGAGAATGTTCCTTCAAAGTCACGAGCTGAAAAGAGTGAGGAACGCTGTCGTCTAATCGTGTACTTCAATATCAAACATTTAAGTCGTAACGAAGCTTGCTATTGGATGAATATGTCCCCCTCTCCGAGCTTGTGACCTTTAAGGGACACACTTTTAATCTAAATACAGAGCCCAAGCGACGGCATTGACACAGATCCGATGGTAAAATGATAAAATGCAATTCAACTCCAAAGAACGATAACGCGACAACAGCGTTGTTAATCGCCATGAAAATAATGTGTTAAGGCCGAGGAGTAAAACAAAAGAAGCGTGCTGAAAAATGCCTGCTTGAAACCACACGGTCGAAAAAATGAAGTGAGAAGCAGCTGAAAGTGTGTATATGGGGCTATGTCCGCTGGCCAACTGACCCTGACGACCGGCCCCTCCTGCACTGCGCGATCCAGCGCGTAGCGCACGGCGTCCTGCGGCAGCTGTGATCCGCAGCGCGCCATCTCGGCCTGCACGAGGGAAGGTTACTATTTGGTATGCTATATTTGGTATACATTCCAACAGCAGAGTGGAGTACGGATATCTTGACGCTAAAAAAACACGAGTTGCTCCAAAAGCCAACGAAAGAAATATCAAAGCAGAATAAGAAAGTCGAGACGAAGAAGAAGAAGAAGAAGAAATGAACAAGGAAAAGGAAAAAAGAGCTTTACCATAGTCCAATTTTGTATGATCTGAATTATTCACTTAACAAATCGTGTATTCTGAATATTTTCATTTCTCGTATATGAAGTCTCGATACAACAAGGGTGGATCTAGAGAAAAATTTTGGGAGGGGCAAATTAAAAATGTTTTGGTCCAATTTTGTCATTGCATATTTTGTAAAATATCGCAGGCTACACTCAGTTCATGCTGCGGTATGATTTTATTCGTTTTAATGGTTATCCAAAAATATGTTTGCTTCAAAGTTTCGTGACAAGTTAAATGAATAGTTACAGAAAAAAATTAGGACGGGTGTTCTCTCATTTCTCTCCCCGTGGATTCGCGCCTGATACAGAGACTCACAGTTAGAACGTTTCTACCGTAATGAAATAACATGGGTGACCTGGTTCTGCGTACCGATATTTGCGCGTTGTGCACCGCAACCTTGTGACCTCTACACAAGCACGTCGTTTGAAAAGACCGATGCTGGCCACCATTCTGCATGGCAAGCGAGAAGTGTTGAGAAAAACTTCCAAAGTGGCATTTAGTGACAATTTTAAACGGTGACCAACCAAAGATTACACGATAAAGGTGTAGTTGAAATTAGAGAAATATTTTTTTAATGGTTCATATATGTAATGTTTCAATGATTTGTAACAAGGTGATAGTTTTTTTGAATCTGGCTGCATTTAAAATCCTGTGTGACTCACTCTGGTGCATGAAGCTCATTTGGTGAAGCCGTATAGGCTGCGCATTATCCGTCTTTTCATCATGCTTCATACCATCGGAATTTATTATAAGCCAGTATTTTTTTCTATACCGTACTGCAACGCAGCATTTAGCTCACTACATTAATCAACAATATCAATACAAATGTAAATACCGGTAACAACGAAACCAAATATTCTCGAGCATTCAACCAGCGATTCAAGTGAGCCGCGCCACTATTATCTTGGAAATTACGAGAAATAATGAATCATGAAAGGAACCAAAGGAACCGTGATACCCTAAACCCAACATAGCATCAATGCAATAAGTATATACTTGGAAATCACGAGAAATTATGAATCATAAAAGGAACCAAAGGAACCGTGCCACCCTAAACCCAATATAGTATCAATACAACAAGTACGTAAAGAATGGCGAGTGCCCTACCTGGACGTCGGCCACGCTGCAGGCGGCGGGAATGCCTTGGGCCTGCGGGCGTTGTGCCTGCAGACGGCGCAGAGCCTCCACCGCTGCCATCGTCTGCACCGACAGCGGCAGACTGCCCTTCTGCCCCGACATCCCGCCCGCGGCCCCGCCCCCTTCTCACGCTCCCA
>BOPP01000040.1:3963249-3974590 GCA_017312745.1 Gryllus bimaculatus | reverse complement strand
CCGCCCCTGCTCCCGCTCTCGCTCCCGTTCCCGCTCGCTCCGGCATTGTCGGCGTTGCCAGGATGCGGCGCTTGCCCAAAGGTGTTTGTTGTTTTTGATTTCGCGTGAGCCCCTTTCAAAAAAACGTATTTCTTGATGGGTTCAATGTCTATTTAAAGATGTGAAGAAGAAAATTAAAGAGGATCGTGGGGAATTACATAGACTGAGACAGCAGATATGAGATTTAAGTCTGTTATACTGCTGAGTATGCCGATGCATATATTTTACTACTTTAATATATTTTTTAAATTTTACTTATACTTTATTGATGGTTATTGCCTTCTACACGGAATTCGATATACAATACATAATTTATCTGGATCGACAGGAAAAAACCAAAACAGTTGAATGATGCTGCACTTTCTCATATGGCAACAGTTATGAAGGAATTATGAGAGGGAAATATGAAAAGATAAATAAATCAAGTTAGTAACTAGTTAATTAGTGAATAAAAACTGAATTATTAAAATCAGTTAAAAAATTAAAATCATGTATATACCACGACGTTAACTGGTTCTAATCATTGAGCGGCGACAAATTGAGTCCGAGGGCCTTTGACATTGGGGCTGCTTATCACCGGTAGATCGTTAGAACCGTGATAACACCCTTGTTGGGTAAATAATTATTTCGTACATTTGCCTCTAAACCTCTCTACTTAGAATTTATCGGAGCAAAGTTCAGTTTTCGCGGCCAAGACCGGGAAAGTATTTAATTACTACGGTAACCTAATTCGAGACAATGTGAACAAATCAACGGCGAAACATTCACGAATGTTTATTATTTTCAGAGTACAGACTGAATTTAACTCATAACGTATTGGCATTTACATTAAAGACAAAATGGGATAGGTTTTAAATGTAATTCCTAGAACTGTTACGTTTGATGCGAATTCTCCACGTGTTTAAGAAGTATCAATATTGACAACTTAGGATACGATAATGCAAAAAATTTGACTATAAGCAACAATAACGGATTGCATTACAAAATTTCCATTTAAAAATTCAAACTTACAATTGCGAGGTGAGTACATAAAAAATAGTTGTTTGCACATCTGTCCGAAAATGATTTTAAGTTTCACTAAGCACCACCTCAGTTGGTAATCACCTCACCCATAATCATTCATTTTTAGCTCTTGACACATACACAACTACTATTCCAGTAAGTTAATGTAATATTTTTGAAAATATTGTTTTAGCTTTAAAGTTAAGTTTAAATGCAAAAATTCAGAAACAACATTAATGTTGTGAAAATGTGGATTTTAAACACTTTTTTTACCTAATTACATTTTTATGCTAGTTTCACGGCCCCTAAACATATCATGGTGTGCAAAATGCGTGTTAGAAAATGAGAATGCGTTGTTGTAACTGAACTTGCAGAAGTCAACTTTGATAACAAAATAAACAATTTAATTAAAAGAGCATTTAAGAGAATTAGGTGTTCATTGAAGATCAAAGAGAAGACCGGGTATTCCCAGCGCCATTTATTGATTGATTGATTAACTGATTCGTTTCCGGGCATGTCAACTGGTCATTAGTCCCGTTGGTGTAGTGAATGTTTTAACCCGGGAGAGGGATATTCCTTCCCCACTAGATGGTGAAACCCGGCACGGGTCTGTACGTCAGCTCGCGAGGAACACCCTCTCCAGGTATTTCCCTTGATCGTGGCACCGCCCCAACCACAACAAGATCTAAGCTCTGGATATGTGTGTTAGAGAAGTGCATTCAAGTGTGCGTGCTAATAAGGGCAGAGCAGATGTCAAGGAAAAGGAAGGAATAATCGCGTGTGGCCCGTGACCTGTTTGTTAGGATCTGCACCGGCATTCGACCAGTTTTGACCCGGAGAAATCACAACCGATCAGAGCAACCGGCCTGTCGGAATTCTCCAGACAGAAGCTAAATTCGACGTAGTGTCGAAAAGCTGCTACCAGCGGGAATTGAATCCTACGACCACCCGGTCAGAGTCGTTGAGTCATCCGCAAGTCTCTGACTCCGAGCTAAACCCAACCGGTCGGTCCTGCGAAATTCCACCTTGATAGGATTCTCAAACAAGCACAGATATACACGGTAGGTGATGACGTTTCCACATCCAGGGCTGAATGCCCCCGCCTTCGGCCATTGCTACGTAGAGGAGCGTCAGGCCACCGTGCCTCAGGCCGCCCCTTTGCAACGTCTACGCAGAGAGCATTGCTTCCAGAGCAGTTGGCGCGGGAGGCGGTGGCGGAAGCGCAGTCGCTTCGCGGACGGCGGCGGGGGCGGTGCGGGCGGCGGGGGCGATATCCATGGAGGCGACGATGGCGGCAGCGGCGGCGGAGGTCGAGACGGAGGCGGAGGCGGCGGCGGACGGCGGGGGCGGCGGCGACGGCTGCGACGGTGGCGGCACCTGGCCGTGTGATTTACGGCGTGTTGAAGTTGACAAGCGCTCTATGAGGAGGTAGCGGCCACTCTCCCGCCTCTGGCCCCGCCGCCACCGCAGAGCGCGGGCGCGCACGCGGGAGATGTGACGTAATTAATTATTCAGACTCCCTCGCCGTCGCCGCCCCCGCAGCCGCCGCCGCCGCCACCGGCTACGCTCGCCACGCCTCGCCTCGCCGCCAGATGGCGAGAAACCGCTCCAATGGCGACGACCTCTGCCCGCCGCCCCACCGCCCCGCCAGCTGGACCAGAAATTTAACCCGATAAGATACACAGCCGCGCACTGGAACGTCAACGGTGCAGGTTTTTTTTCTGACTTCTCGTTTTGTACAGCGAAACATTCGTTTTACAAGGTTTCAGAACTTAGGAATTTTTTTAGGTAGCATACATTTGTTTAATGTGGCTGAGAGAATTCGCAGTTGATTCTGAGTGCTTCGAACATTCTTTTTTTTGGTCGATAATTTGGTCATACGCGTAAAATTTGACACGAAAAATATGAGCCTGATAAATATGTTTCTAGTGGAAATGATTGGGTTTGACCTTATTAAATCAATGGTTATATTCTTCAGGTACAACGCCTAAGACAAGTGTTTCCACCAGTTCTGTTTGTGTGTGTGTGTGTGTGTGTGTGTGTGTGTGTGTGTGTGAGAGAGAGAGAGAGAGAGAGAGAGAGAGAGAGGGAGAGAGAGAGAGTGTGTTACATGGCTCTAAGCATGAGCAAGTAGAGAGTGTATAGGCTTTCAAAACTGTACTTTTTCATCCTTTGCAGGTTGACATTTTAGGTAGTTGGTATTTATTCTAGTGTTTGCCATTAAATTAAAAGTAAATAGTTCTACATAGTTAGGTTTCATCATTTTTAAAACACTTGACGGTATATAAAATAATATCGCTCTGAATTACCATTACCATTTATGGTCACTTGTTACCAATTACATTTATTGTCACATTATAAAATTGTGATAATAAATTATATATGAGATATTGCAATAAATGTCTCTTAAAATGTCTTAAGTGTAATTTATTATAATATATTTTTATAGAACTATGTATTGATGTACCCCAAGTATTTATAAAATAATGAATTTAAAATTATTTGAAGCAGACATACTATTTAAAGCGCCCGTTAAAACAATTTCGAAATCATTAGGAATTTTGAAAAATATTATTGATTTATTATGTTTTTCAAGAACCTGATGGTTCTGTAAAATACTCCAGAAACATTCTCCAGTGTTCGTTATTTTCTCGGTGCGCGTCTTTCGAGAATTATTCAGGAGAAAATTTGTTGTTGAGAGATGAATTAAATTAATTCTGAATTAAATGAAATTGATTGTCTGAAGATTTAATAATTTTAATTAATTAAAACTTTAATGAAAAATGAAATACGATTTAGAAATATACAAAAGGTATATCCAATAATTTCCATTATATCCAATATGAGAAAGGTTAAAATTCATCTCTTTCGTGACTTGATTCGCTCAGATACTATACATCTTACGCTTCCAAACAATCTAGCCATTATAATCCGTTTTGATTTTGTTTATTATATTTTTACGGTTTTATACTCTTCTCGCACTTACTCAAATTGTTCCGCGTTATTTATTTTTAAAGTGAGTTTTCCTACTTGCTGATAATAAATAATGCTCTTCAAACATTTTCGCCAATCCTGAATCCCAAATTATACAATCCTATTAAAGCTACAAAAAAAATGTCAGTTTTAGGAGAGTGACAAAGTGAATGTGTTCCGCCACGTGTAGATTCTTGCAGCGTCATACGATTTTGTTTTCTGTAGTGTAATAATTGCGTTTGCAGCTCATACAAGCGTTAGAATCTTGTTACAAACACTAAAAATCTTAAAACAATCTCAATAACCTGATACGTTTATTTTCACATGCTTTTTCATTTCACGTGGATACCACTTCAGCTTGACACGTTTCTCAGACAAGTGTCTGTTTGGCTCGCGTGCCCGCATTCAAAGAGTATATGTACATTACGTCGCCAGTGATGAGCTGATTTTTTTAACGAGTAAGAGCTCTTGACATTAGGCAAAAAGTACTCTATGCATGAACTTCCAATGACAGGTCTTGGCTCGGCTTTCAACACGGCTCTTAGAAGACGTCTCCTTTTCATAGAATTCCTAGCGTCTTCACAGCAATAGCGACTCAGCCAGGCTGGCTGAATTAGTCAATGCAGTCTGAGAGCATTAGAAAGTAATATTTCAGTTTTAACGTAGTGTGACGTCACGTTTTTTTCTGCCTTCAGGTCGCGATTTTGGAGGAAAAATAAACTACCTCCAGTGCGCCTAACTCTTAGATTAGAATGGATTTGTCCCAAGTAAGGCGTGCATTAGATTAGGCGGCAACATTTAGAATAAAAAACAAATGTGAATACAGAATGTGAAAACAATACCTTACATTTGTTGCTTCCTTACAACTTTAAAAGCGCGTAAAACATAACGCGGGCACCGAGTTAAAGGATAGGTCAATCGCCCAATGGCCCGAATTTGCGTGCGGCTTTCAACCCGCCCACGACGCCAGTTGAAACTCACTTTTAAAAGCTCATCATAGCAAGTCTGGGGGGGGGGGTAATAATGCATTGCGGGGCGCGCGTGGCCCTAATTGCGAACGCAGACCTAACTAGAACCAACTGGGAAGCGGCGCTGGTCCGCGTTTGCATTATTAAATAGAAAAATAAAACCGGAGCGCCGCGCGGTCCACAATAAGTGAAGCCGAATTGCAAAACGGGCGCTCGCAACGGAGAAAGAGAGAGCCACGTTGGACAGGGGATGGAGGAATACACTCCCCCTCCCCTCTCCCCACCTCTTTCGCAAGGGGTGCGTGCGAGGTTGGAATTGGAAATATACTCAAACGGAAAATTAATGTAACTCCGACGAGTACTGGCGTTGGTTTGGACTTCTAACGAGAAGCTCCAGGCTGCCATTGTGAAGAGTTGTCCATCGATGTATGGCCCCATACTAGTTTTAGAGCTCTGGCCATGCAAGCTATTCCTACTGTTACGATAGTAAATGTATAATTACTAAACAATTTTATAGCTATTAGTGAAACAATTATTTTTTATTTAAGTAGTAAAAAGTGTGTAAATCCTCAGTTTAGGGAGACTCGGTTTCTTTGAATAACTGATTCAGTTCCATAGAGAGGAATCGACTGCATGAACTGAATCCTCCCTGGTGCTTACTACTAATTTAGGTTGATAAGTGATTTATCCTTGTCATAAAAAGTAGGGAAAAGTGAGGAAAACAATGAATGGTTGTTGATTGGTCATCTTGGTTCCGTTGAGGTGAAGGTCACCCATAGTATGCTACCGAAATCAATGAAATTTTGTAAATTATGTAACGTTTGTTAAATTTAATTATCTGCGTCCTCCTTTTCCAAATGTCTCTTATCAGGACACACAAACTGCATTTTGTGGCATCTATTATTATTTATTTACTGCGAGAGACAAAACCTATTAGACACTGTCAACTGCATAATTTGAATGCCAAAATTGAGCATCACCAGTTTACGCTCAAAACTGGTAAGTGCAATTAAAAATACTAATAAGACGGTTACTGAACTCCATTTGTCAATTCTGAAAACGAATCTCCTCTCCAGAGCGAGTCCAATACACAAAACCAGTGTTGTGTTTTTGTTTGCAAGGGCTGTGTTTATTACTGTATTGAAGAAAGATTTTCACACACCCTTTTTTCCTGAGGTAAGCCATACGAACAGTTTAAAGTTATTGGTAATCGTAGAATTCAATTCTCTGAAACATTTCGAATTGTGTGGATTTGTACTTAAGTTCTCAGAGACGTAACCCTTGATTGCGTTAACAATAATGTAACAACCTCTTGATCGTCGAGTCAGTTTTTAATTGATGATTAATAACATTCTATATTAGAATATTAATGAAGTACCTATAATATTTAATAATATAAACATTGATAGTTTATTTATGTGTATAATGTCTATACTTAGATATTTATTTCCTTTTTAGTTCATAAAAAGAACCTGAGATGATATAAAAATGTATTGCCTGTGTAAAATGTTTCTTGAATGACCGCTTGTTAACAGCTTAAAAACTAGTTATTCGCTTTAATGCTGTGCGTTAATCTGTAATTATTTCATTATTTCGATATTATAAATTCTTGTGACCATATTTCATTTTAATGCATGAGTTACGAATAATGTAATGAACCGTTGCTAATAATAACGTAACATGAAGGCATTGAACTTGAATTGCAGAACTCCACCTCTAACTCAAAAGTGGATTATCGATTCCCTCCCTTGGCAATATCATTGTAAATAATGGAAAATACTAGAACGTGTTAGAGAGGCAGTCATTACGACAAAGAAAGAAAGAAACGAGATGCATCGCCAAGTATAACTCGCTCGCCGACTACGTTGATCAAACGAAATCCTTGAAGTGAAAATCTCTTCATTCTCCTTTAAGGGCCCTCGCCGCCGTTTCCTTTCAAGTCGCCGCCGCAAAAAGGCTGGCTTAATTCCTTTCCGGGTGTACAGGCCTGTGTTTGTTTGCCTCGGGAAGGGTCGCTTCTCAGGATTTTAAAAAGAATATCCATTCCTCAGCAAGTGCATCTCTGTTGATATCGACGAAATTCAAGAGAGATATGGACGGTTTCGTTTCGATTCTGCTTACCCATACTCAGTTGTCCATCATTTCTACGTTTGTCTGATGTTTTTCGGCACTTCTATAAACATTTATTCCCGTTAGTACAGTGGATGTTTTAACGCGGATGGGGGGTGGAGATTTCTCCCCCGCTGGATGGTGAGGCACGGCGTCGACGTATACTTGCGAGGATTACGTCGACGTATCAGCTTGCGAGGATTACTTTCTCCAGGTATCTCCCTCAGCCGGACACCACCCCATTCGAGACAAGCTCTAGCCTCGCGACACAACCTCACTTTTTGGCAAACATTCAGTTTGTGGCATTTGTTTATTCATCTTTAGAACTCACTAGACGCTCTTACCCATTACTCTCATTAGCAGTTTCTTAAAATCTATTTGTTCAAAGTAAACTGTACTAATTTCTGTACAAAACCTTCGTGAAAAAGAAAGTACAACCCAAATCTGTTTCACTTGGTCTCTTAATTTGCAAACATGTTTTATTTATGTATTGTGTATTTAATTGTTATGTTTCTAATACACAAAGAACTATGTATTATCAATAATGATGGGGAAAACGCCAAACAGAATTCACTTAGTCAAACAGACGTGAATATATCTCAAACCGTCGTAGACATCGCAAAGTAAGCTGATTTAAAATATATTAATACACTGGCGCCATTTCCATTATATATTTGTGAAATTTGGTAGACCAATACATTCGACGATAATATGGCTCCAATATAGCTATCAGAAAAAACACTTTTCTGGAACATAAAGGAGAATACGTCTGTGATGTGTCGTACTTTAACTCTGAAAAAATCTTAAAAAGCTGAAATTTTTACTTTACAAAATTATGTAAGTGTATGAGACATACAGAAATCTAAAAGTGTGTGTACCTCGAATGAATGTATCTAAAGCCATTAAACGAATTTTTACTACAAAATCTTAAAGCTTACCAACATTTCTCGCAAAAATAACTTAACCTGTGTGATCAAAACATATTTGACTTACTACTAATGCTTTCAGTATTGCTTTGTACAATGCAGATAGATTTTATCAGTATATGACACTCAGAAAGGAATTTAGGTATGACAATAGAAATATGTAATATAATGTTAATTATTTATTCTAAATAACACTTACTTATTGTCATAATTAATTACATTAGGTTTATTTCATTTTATAGTTGCGGTTTGTTCAATTCAGTAAATTTAAAATTATGAAAAAATATTTCTATTTGAAAACACAAGATACTTAGCTAAAAAAAGTTATATAAAAATTAATTTACACAAATTTGATGAATTAATTTTCGAAGAACTTAAATCTTTAATAATAGTAGTAGTAGTAATAGTAATAATAATAATAATAATAATAATAATAATAATAATCATCATCTTTAAAAAGTTCTCAGGTAACCACAATAAATGAACTTGTCACACACTACATACATGAAACAGATTGCGAATACAGACTGTTACTCAATTTTTTCTCCTCTTTACAATCATTCTCTGTACTTCTTAGAGTACATCGTAGGACGGATTCAGTTACTCTTGATAAAAAACGTTCATATTTCAAGTGACTTGAAATACCAGTAAAAAATTAAAGTCTAGGGATATTGTTGGAACTACCTTGTACCCCCAGGAGAAGTTATTGCCTCTGAACGTCTTAGAAACACATTAGTCAGCTATCACAAATCGAACACTCCTTCCTTATCGAACAAAGGCAACAGCTTCTCCATCCACCGTCGGAAAAGCGGCGTGTGGTACATGGCCGCCTGGCTGTCGAAGCCTCCCTCCTCGAGCACCTGCTCGATGTCGTACGTGGCCCCCTGCATCTTCACGGGAGGCAGCCAGAGGAGCGCGGCCGGGACGGCGAAGTGCTTCGCTTCCTCCAGGTCCCTCCGAATGTCCTCCAGCGTGACCGGCTGCTCTCCCAGGAGTTCCAGTGTCTCGGCCAGAACGCCGGCGTACTCCTCCAGGAGGCGGTCCCAGTCGTGCCAGAAGACATCCTCGGAGAGGCTGGTGTACCGTAGCAGCAGCAGGTCGAAGGCCGGGTTGGATACGTGGCACATCTGCAAGTCCACGAACCGCACGTCGCATACCTGCCCTTTCGCGTCACGTTTGAAGAGGATGTTGTTGATCCAAAAGTCGCCGTGCACCATCACATTGAATTTGCCCGGACGAACGCGGTCCATTGCTTGCACTTTCTTGTATATCTTGCCTTGTAATGAAAGCACCTGGAACGAAACGAACATTTTCAGGAAAATCAAAGCCGATTTGAATTATTCGAAATCACAAATGTTACGTTAAATTCACGGATCGAAAACTATTTTTGGAAAATTATGAAATCCTTTGATTAACGATTCGATACACTAGTTTCGATTTTGGAGACATTTGTAGCTTTTTGGGTGTAGGAAAATCAGGGGTGAGGAGTGATCTATCGTTTTTACTAGTTATCATTTACTTGTTTTAGTAATAGATTATCACTTCATTGTGATTATAAACGGAAGCACTCCCAAAACTATGATCGTCAAAATCTTTGCAAAATCAATATATTTATACACATACATAGGCAAATACATGTGTGTATAACTTATGTTTTACACATATGTGTAAAACATTGCTAAGTCAGCTATATTTCTTCTCGTTATTATTTTTTTTTTTAAGATTTCGTGGAACATTTTTGCTCTCGTATTGGAAAATACTGAAATGCATCAAATCGTGTTTTTTTTAACAGAACGTATAAAAACTCTAGATTTTACATGTAGTTCCTAATTTCCTCGTAGGCGAGGAAGAGGACGAGGTGAGTAAGGCAAGGCGGGGAGAGGAGGCAATTACATGAGGGGAAGTCTGGCGAAACACGATAATGAAGCAAGATGAGGCGAAAGTGATCTCAAGCGGTGAGGATCAGAGGCGATGGGTATACGAGTTGATATGTATATGAGGCGATGGTATCAGGTGAAGGGACGAGTCGATGGGTGTTTATGTGGCGTAGGCGCAGGGAATAGGAGGCGATGGGCATATGAAAATGGCGAGAGGACAAGAGGCGTTGGATATATGAAAAGATGGGTGTACGGGAATGGGTACATGAGGCAACAGAGCACTCGGACCGTAGATTGATTGAGTATGGGACGATGATGTCTCGACCGACGCGACATAGGCCTCAGTCGCTAGGGGGTCTGAGACTTCGGCCCGATGCGTTTCAGGGCAATGGGGTGCGGAGAGGGGCTGGGGTCTGACGCATTAGCGCAATGGATAGATGCGGTTTAGAGCAATGGGGAGGGGGGAGAGCCTGTGGTTTGAAGCGTTAGCACTATGTACTGATGCGGTTTAGGTCTATGGCTGGAGCTGGGGACTGACGGCTTTGGACCAATGAGGTTTAGGGCAATGTGGGAGGGAAGAGAGACTGCAGTCTGAGGCGTCAGAGCTTTGGGCTGATGTGTTTTAGGGCAATGGGGGAAGAGGGGTTGGAGTCTGACTCGTTAGCGCTATGTACCGATTATTTTTAGGGCAATGCGGGGAGGGTCTGCGGTCTGAGGCTTTAACGCTATGGTCCGATTAGTTTTAGAGCAGTTGGGGGGGAGGTTCTGCGGTCTGAGGCGTCAGCGCTTTGGATTGATGCAGTTTAGACAACGAGAGGGAGCGGCACTGAGGGACCGGGGTCTGAGGCGACGGGCGAAGGGGAGATCCAGAATCATCTCTTTTATTTGTAGCGCAAGCAAACGTTCTATGGAAGGCCTGTCATCAACACTTTAATTCACAAACCGATCTTCCAGAGCCAATAAGTATACTGCGATTTATGCAATTCTGCCCCTGGCAGGTATCCGCTGTTGACGGTTTCATACAATCGGGAGCTTGAACGTCCCCTTAGTGACGTCACTATAGTGACGTTCAAGCTCCCATCCGATTGCATGAAACTGTCAACAATTGATACCTGCCAGGGGAAGGAGAGAGGTGCTGGGGTCTAAGGCGTTTACGTTATGGACCGATTAGTTTTAGAGCAGTGGGGAGGCGGGTCTGCGGTCTGAGACGCCAGCGCTTTGAACTGATGCGGTTCAAGCAAAGGAAGGGAGCAGCGCAGAGGGGCCGGGGTCTGAGACGACGGAGCTCCGAGAAGCTGGCGGCCCGAAGCGCCGGCAACCCCATCCCAGAGGCGCACCTTGTCGTGGTAGCGCGCGAAGGGCGCGCCCCAGGCGGCGAAGGCGCGCGCGGCGGCCGCCAGGTAGGCCTCGGCCTGGCGCTCGTCGGTGGGCGCGGCGTCGAGGGGGC
>BOPP01000040.1:3923983-3946016 GCA_017312745.1 Gryllus bimaculatus | reverse complement strand
TTAGTGAGTTATTTGGGTGGTTTATACGTCAGTTGGAAGCACCGGCATAGCTTGCAGTACAAGAATACTATGGCTTAACACGGGGTAACAAAAATAAGCATGGACTACAATTGCATATTTCTTTGGTAAGATAGACATAAACTGCTGAATCACTCCCAAACTTTCTTCGATATTTTCAGCAAGTGAACCTTTCTTATGATAAATTGTACCTAGGATGTTATAGACCAGTGAAAGTGACCTCATCTATCTCCAAAGCTTTCTGGAGTGATTTGTGCATCAGCATACATAGTGTACTTGACATTTCTTTGATCGATTCTTTCTGTATTTTGAAGAATGTTGAAAGAGGAGGAAGCACAGAAAAAATAAAGTGAAAACTAAAATGGTACCGAGACCTTGCGGCAAGTAAAGCAATTTAAGTAACTGTGACCCAAACAATAGTACATTTTGATTATTTTTATGAAATTTGATAATCGAAACTTATCTCTGCGTAGGCAGTTATAATTTATTCAAATATTAATAATATACGTCGCTCTAGATAGTTTAAATGCGCGGATTTTCTAGGTAGAGTTGAGGGCTGGTTCTCAATTGGTAGGAGGTTCGTGACAAAGCGGGCTCGAGTGACTGAGTGAGTGAACACTTTCAACAACCCTTTTAGATAGGAAGACAGTTTAATTTGGAAATGTCAGCTTGTGCGATGTATCTTACTTTCTCCTTAGCTTCCAACTTAATTTATTCATTGATTATTTTGTGTTCCCGGCCGCGTCAACGGCTATGCTCATTAGCCCCGTAAGAGTAGATAGTGCTTGTTATACGTTGGCGACTATCCTCCCACGCAGGACCGCGATTCAGCAGCGACCTACATAGTGGGTAACATTTTTTTTTCTACCGCGGGTATATCTTTCGTCCTGTACAAGCTCTAAGCTTCCTAAGATTGGTCTTCCGACATGAATGGCGGCATGTACATGTATGTAGGGGTAGAGGGGAGTGGAGGTCAAAATGTAGCAGCCGGACGCTCCTCCAGATAGCGGTTAAATTCGACCCAGATATGTAGCTGGTGTCGCAAGATCGCCGCCGTCGAGACGCGAACCCTGAGACCTCCTGGTCAACGCTGCAGCGGATTGGAGGAGGTGGCGCGCAGATGGGTGGCGTCGTTATGGAGCTCGCGGGTGGGGGAAGGGAGCGGCGCGGGGCAGGGCAGGCCGGTAGGCGTCACGCGCAGGCTACCAACAGGCGGCGCTGACTTATGCGGCCTCGCGGCCAGAGAAATTGCCTCTCCGCCAGCATCGATCTGCGTCGCCGGCCCTCATTTTTCACGCCTACCCCTCCACGCCCCCCACCCACACCCACTCTTCCTCCTCTACCCAATCCCACCCCCTCCCCCTCGCGCCCTCGCACTATTTTTCTCCCCCGGCTTCGTTCACTCTTCACGTGAGCGTATATATCTAGTTTTTATTTTATTTTTAGGGTTTCTAAAATATTGACCGCTCCACACACCCTCCTGCCGCTGGCCCCCAAAGGGTAATTAATTAAAAGTCCCTTGAACCTCCTGGAAGTGAAGTGATAAATGAACTTGGCCAGAATATGATGAAGAAAAAAGAGTTCATGGCTGCCCAGGGAGCAACACTTGTCAATGCGCAAAAAATCAGGTCATTGTGTAAAGTCTATACCGGAAGAGGATTCGGCGTTCTTGGTTTGAGTTGTGAATGTAGTCATCTGGAAGGATGAAGAAATAAAAGTTCAATTATTGCCGTTGACAGTTATGTTAATATCCACTCGTGAATAAATGAAATAATATATGAAATAAAAAAAATATTTGTGTTATATTTGCAATAAATATTGAGTACATCGCCATGAAGATGGAATAGAATTGATGTACTTTTAAAGGAAAAATAACTTTTCATACTCTTGATGAAGACTAAAAAAGGTGTGAGCTCAAAATGAAATATATGGACAAATATTTATGTTTCGTGTTATACAAGTAGCCAAAAATAATCCATGATCAGTTCAAGATGCAGAGATGAAATTTTCACCAAAAGATTCCGGACTCGAAACCTCGACCATGAAATCTTTTTATCTGTATATTCTTTATAATGAAGATATTGCTAACTTTGTAGAAAAATCAACGCCGATTTTACGAAACATAATTTTTATATGGCTAGTATTATCTTGAGAAAAATCAATTCAGCAAAGCCAAGTAGGACTGAATAATACAAGGCGCAAACGTGTAGTGATATGTGCTATCAGAGCTTGAATGGTATTTGCGCTGCTGGAATTCGTAAGTTTGGATTGTGTACACAATGTAGATCTAAAAATTTTCGACTGATGTAGAACAATACTTTGAATATACACAGAAAAATTAATAGGTAGCTGTTTAATTTAACTCACCATCGCTGTGGCTTTACAAAGATTAGCAACTTCACAAACTTTAGAAAATGTGAATATGAGTCAAGAAATTTATAAAATGTGAAAAATATACCTGTGTGCTTCCATTCCTTGTGCTTCATGAATTTCATCAATATCTTACTCCTACCATAATCCCTTGCTCCGATCGGTAACTGTGAGTTCTGTGTGCAGACTGTCTTAGTTTGTAGATTAAGAAGGGGCTCCCTACACCCAGAACAATGATTAAGCAACGAGAATGTCGTGGGCTACCACTGACATGCTTATAATAGTACAGGTCTTCCTAGGCACGATGTTTGGAGAGTACGTTTTTACAGAGAACTGAACCAGCGAAATGAAATATTCCCTAAATTCAGACTATCAAATTTTACTGGAGAGAAAATAAGCATGTCGTCTCTCTCGATGATCACAGACGTTATACAACAGCCCATTAATGTTAAATAATATATTCCTTAAATATTACAAAATATTTCATTTAAATATTTGTTAAAAATTGGATTAAACATGGAGTGGATAAAACACCAAACGTGGAGTGGATCAAACATTTTCACTACAACGTGGAGTGAGTAGGTTCTTGTCCTCCGTGCTTCAATTATCCAGAGGGGAGCAGAAGGTTCCTTAGGGTGCCTAGAGAAGACAGTCTCAAACTGAGTGTGGCAAAACTGAAAAGGTAGGCCAACTCTAAAAAAGGCTCTCTACGAGTTCGTTGTACTAGAAAGTCTGTTCCTCTTTACATCTCCATAATTTTTACGATCTCTTACGAAATAAAGCGTGGACAATCGATTTTTTTTTGTTTTTGCATCCTACATACTCTCATTCAAAATTTTCTAGGATATTCGCGAGAAGGCAGTGTGCAATAACGTCAATTTTCTTTCGATTAAAAAGGCCTGATTATTTTAGGAGAAGCGTGAACCTTTCGTAAAGAAAGGTGAGTGCCCTCTTATCAAGAAACGATATCCATCGATGAGTGGTGCTATCAACGTCAATGAACGTCCTTGCCAGAGCTTCGCGGTCGTGTTGCTTACGTAAAAGGCTATTTTTAGTAAAATTCCTGACTACGACACGAAAAGGTCATTGAACTGATTCCGTTTGATACACATTTATAAATATAGGAGGACAGCGGGCACAAAAAATTTCTTAGACTTAGTACGAGATAGGTTATTCAGTTTGTTTAATTGGATATTGTTTTACAAAAGTAATTTCAAAATTCAATTATTCCGATAAATGTTAAAACAATCATTCTTCTCCACATAAACTAATAGTTCAGGTTAGTTACTTATGGTTTTGATAGCTCTTATTGCTGTTTACTGGGAATGTAGTAGCTGTTTCTGGATTGAGATGCCATGAGATTAATTCATGTCTATGACTTATAAGTTATTAAATTATGATTTTACGTTGAAATGATAACTTGCTTTACATTTGGATAATCACATCGTTTTGACTTCATTTATTGTCTTTGGCTCTAATTTCCGCTTAATAAATTTTTAACTGCAACTGTCTGTTAACGATCCGTCACTTTGAGTAATGTGTTAATCTGTAGTAAAATAGCACGTGGTGCATCTGCGGTCAACGACCCAACCCTGAATATTATGAAACATATTGGTAATCATTTTTCCTTCGCGAGGTCAACGACCAAGATCTTGAAATGTTATCTCCCACATCAAAGCTTTGACGACGTTTTATCACTAAAACACATGCACTTGGAGCATTAAAAGGATGCTTCATCACGTTCTAGCTTTCGTTCAAAGTTCAGATAAACACATTAGTAACTTCCATCTGGTTTGTAAGCGCCATCATTCATTAGGCTATTGACCTTATTATGAAACTTATCACAGGTGATTATAAAGATGGGAAAAACACAGAATGAAGTAAAAATAGTAATGGGCTTCGTTTAGAAATTAAATTATGAATGTATTAATGTATACTTTGTACTTTCTTGGAAAAGTAAGTTTTCATTCGGGTACACATAAATTGTGATAGGAATGAAAGAGTACACGGATGTAAGCATAAACCTCTTTTCTAGAGCTCTTTTTCAGCCGGTTACCCTTCACGTCTCAATGGGACGCATATTGGACCATACACTAGCCTCCAACACACTGGCGGGCTCCTATCATCTGGGGTCAATAGAACGCGAGGCCCTCCGCGGCAACACATACATGACAGCCGAGGGACATACAACCACACCAAAGTCAAGACGCGAACCCGGAACCT
Organism: Gryllus bimaculatus; assembly: GCA_017312745.1. NCBI lineage: Eukaryota > Metazoa > Arthropoda > Insecta > Orthoptera > Gryllidae > Gryllus > Gryllus bimaculatus. The sequence goes on along the minus strand of BOPP01000040.1, from coordinate 3,941,405 downwards.
TTCGGACCAAAGCGTTGAGTTACACGCTCTTTGTCACCTTACCCTTCCACGTCGGTACATTAACTTCCTAGGAGCAAATGTACAAGTCACGGACAAGATTTCAAGCTTCTTGGTGTCTGTGGGCACTGCACCTTGGGTAACTGCTGGTAAAGGGGTGTAAAAGTAAGGATTCTACATACTTCGTCCCCAAGATAGGGTTACGCTAATCGAACCATGATAGCGAGAGGCGTGAGTCAATAGTTATTTTCGTTGAATCAAAAGAATTTCTTGCAGCAAAAGGGATGCTTTTCTAAAAATTTCTTATTTTAAATTCTGCAGAAATGTTTTGTGTCCAGAAACGTTGAAATTATCTATTATACAAAACTTAACGTGTTTACATCTGCATGTGAAAAAAAAATAGTACTACTGAAGTGATTGCTACCAAATTTGACACGAGTATATTTGGGTAACTATGAATCAAAAATAGTATAGACACGGTTCCAAATATTACCACTCAAATGCGCATTTTTTACAAAATTACAAAATTGTTTCTGAGTTGTATATAAAGTATACGTTACCGCGTCAGTTCTTAAAACCACAATATAAAACAAGTGAACCGATAAAAAAGGATATTTTAGTAGAAGTTGCTATTTCTATTTTTTGCGGCATTACATACCTTTCTGTATACTAAGTATAAGCGAAAGAAATTATTTGTGCAACAGAATCGCACAGACGTTCTCGCATTAATTAGTGTCCTATTCTGTTCGACATCTAAATCCGTACCAGGGCCTCTTGCGATTCCTACCCTGCCTCTTGGAGGAGGTGAAGAACATCTATCCAAAAGCTCCATCACGTGGACCAAATTTGGCCGAACGAATTTGGCCGATCGAAGCATTTGGCCGAACCAATTTTAAACATGTTACGGTTTTGTGATACATAATTTGATAAATTGAATAAATAAAACTATTTCACGTGCTATAACATGTTAGTTATTGACTGCACATATTAGTTAACCCTAAGATTTAGTTTCTTGTGTGTAATATTTACTTTGCCAAAATAGTGTTTATTAAAAAAAAGTACACATTTCACATTTTCTTAATTTTGCAGTCCTTTAGTAGTAGAATAGAAAATTGACTTAAATAGCATTACACAAGAGTTAAACTTGCTTATGCATACACAATTCCATTGAAAAAATTCTACTTTCTAGTTTTTTTAAAAAATGTCATTTTGAAAATTTTTGAAAATCCTGAATTTAGAGCTCATTTTCTCAGAAAAAGTTTGAGTTTCCAAAAACTACATTGGTAATCATTCAAAACTCTTGTACTCACAAATGCGATAGTGCATAAAAATTCCCAAAATATTACCGACAGGGATTATTGGCAGTATTTGTGTCATTTTTTTAAAATTCAAAATAATAGATCAAAATGGCGTATGCCAATGCAATTGGCAGAGTCCTTAAAAAACGTTTAAAAAGTAAATGAAAATGAAATAATTTTAATGAACAGATTATAAAAATAAACGTTGGGCGTTCTATCGGGTTTAAATGACTGAAATTACTCATAATTTTAAAATAACTATCTCCATTGTGAAGTGACATGGCAGTCAATCTTCCGCGTTTTCTTTGCAGGAAAATATGTTATTTTTAAACATGGTTAGCCCTCGGGAACGCTTATCTCTCCATCGTCACGTCATTCGCCTTACCTCTTTTCTCTGCACTGCAAACAATTTAAAGAAAATGTTTACTTGCCTGAGATTCGAGACTATCCCAGGCTTAAAAATCTTAGAGAAGGTTTTTGCCGGAGTCGCGTTTATTTTATGGAGCTGTAACAAGAGAAGGAATACAATATTTACATGAACATGTTTTTCAATTCAATTATTTGAGTCCAAAAATGTATCATTACACACTAAAAAAATATAATCATTAAATGTTTTAAAAATAACAAATGTTTAATTTTTGTAAATTCAAAAATTTCGTTTTCAGAGTCTGTGAATCGTTTAAATAAATTTTTTGCATCTGGGCAGTCTGTTTGATTTTGAAAAGAAATTTTGAACTTCTGGATATTTTTGGCGAGCTAGCAAAACACGTCAAATATGAAAGTCACTAAAATTGACATGGACCTGCATCTAAATCTTTGTGGTATAATTTACATATAAAGACGGTGTTTGTTTAGGCAACACAGAAACATCTGTGTGTAATAATCGAACAGCAACTAAAAGAGAATATAAACCAAGGGATGTAGTTTTTCGCATTATGGAAAATACCTTTGATCCTCCGGAAGATGACGTGTATTTTGCACGAACAACGGTGATTGACCGCTTATCATCAAACGATAACAGACGACGAGAGACACCTGCAAAAGTCAATGAACGTCCTTGTGAGGCCTAAGTAATCGTGTTCCTGACATAAACTTTTAAGGCTAAAACAGCACGTACTTTCTCGCAAGTACTTTCATGCAAATAGCACACAAGTACTCAAATTTTAAAAAAATTATACATAACCTTATTTCAAAAATTATCTTTAAGGGACATATTTAATTCAGGGAGAAAAACTAACATTCACGCCTACAGTTCTTTTTTGCTTTGATATGAAAAGCAAACAAACGAAGCGACCGAATTCCCATATCTATGAGAAGGTTAGAGATTATTCATCAAAAAGCTTATCAAGTGAACTCGTATGCGACATCACCTTGCAACTCTTATCTCCGGTCATTCACCTGCAAAATGCAGTGTTTACCAAAGTTCGCTGTGATGAGCGTCGTGATCATTACAGTTGAAATTTTAAAACTCTAGAAACATGCATCAGTTATGCACAAAATTTCCAGTTCCATTGGAAAATAAGCCCTTATTATCGTCTTGGGTACGAAGCATTTTATTGTGATTACTATTTTATTTTACTCTCAAGTACGTAGTTGTTATTATTATTATTATTATTATTATTATTATTATTATTTACTTTATTATTATTATTATTATTATTATTTACTTTATTATTATTATTATTATTATTATTATTACTAGACATTACTCAAACGTTCCATGCCGCTCTGCACCATTCCGCATCGTTATTCCTGTTCTCTGACTAATCACTTTATGAAGACAGGATATCCTCCAAAAATGTAATAGAATGTTTAAAAAAGTTCCAATTTGTAAATTACGGCGTAGGGAATACAACTCGTGTTCTTTTTTATACAATTATAAAATTAATATTCAAGACTATTGGTGTATAGTTAACGTTCATATTTAATGTCATTCATATTGCAGTTGTATTCATATTTCAATATCCTCTTCGAAACAATCCTAATTCATTTTCCTTTATATTACATTATATATTAAACATTCACGATTGACTTTAGAATGTTGCTAATATACCAAATTGATTTTGGAACATGCTACTGTTTAATTACCCTACGTGCTTCGTTTCCAGTCATTATCTCTACGCAAGTGGAATCATAATAAACAAATTTAATGTAGGGAATTTCCTTCAGAGAGTATTAAACGCAATTAAAAAGAACAAAATATATTGTGACACAAGAAAACCAGCAGACGATCATGCAACCCGCAGTACATGTTTCGCATTTGTGCCCTTAAAACCAGATGTTTGCGCCCCTCATTGGACACCGGCAGTAGCACAGTTATTAGGCCTGGGCTCGTGAGGCGACGCCCCCTCAGAAGCCAATGATACATATTAAAAATATTTTTTTCTTTTCTATATTAACGGAAGACATTCAATAAATCGATTGTTTACGTTATAAATATTAACTATAAGTAAAAATTAATTTCATATTCAGAAAAAATGAAAAAGAAATTAAAAACTTCAAGTCGGCTGGGCTTTAGAATGTACCTGTAGCCCCTCACTCAAATATAAACCCTAGATGCGACTCGGAACACAGGCATACGTTTTTTAAGTCGTAATATAAAAAATGAGATCTTTTGTGGACCCTACTAACTTCTATTCCATTAAGAATGATTCCCCCCTCCGCAGCGATTCTCAAAAAAGATGGATGTTGGGTACAAGTATGAAGCTTTTTTTAAAAAAAAGTGTGTTTGTGCATACAGCTGTTATAATTTTGAACTTTTGTTCCAATATGAAGTACCGCATTTAAAGTAGGTTAATATATTATATGAATATTACCCCTAAAGCACTTGCTACTATTTAAGTTCTAGTGTATGGAAATTGAAGTTTTCCTCACTCGACACTTGCTGCGGTAACCCGGATAAAGGAACCATCGCTCAGAGCCAATTCACACTCCACACTCTCGGTGTTGGGGCGACATCCGTTTGAATTGCGTGTCTATAAGTAACATTTAACCCTACTTTGCTTTAAGACAATTGTTTGTTTCGAAACAACAACTGTATCTGCCATTACTGATGAAATTCAACATAAAATCTAAACCCGTTTATATATTTCTGCGCATGTTCTATCCCCACTCCTCTTCTTATGAATAATTTCGGGTGAAAAAAACCTACTCCCTGTATTCCTCGTTGTATTGGCAATAATATTTTATTTTATACTTTTTGCCTCACCCCAGAGCTCATTCCCGAATAATATTGTTTTTCCTTTTCTTGTAATTTTCCAATTTCATCGTAGTATCTGTGTCTAAGAAATAAACGTATTTCTAAGACGCGATGTGCTGCAGATCCGAGCGGTCATTTACATAACTGGTAAGCACTCTGTTGTTTCTCAACTTCGATCTCGCCGCAAACGATATAATAGAACTGATCCACGCTGCGATTCATGAACACAAACGTTTAGTAATGAAGCGTAACGATTCATATCTAAAGAATAATGGTCCTGTTGTTGAGCCACAGAGACTGCCTGCTGCATTCAAGCAGAGATTCGGTGCGGCATAGCCAGCACATTTTACAATGTTTTTCTCCCGTTACATTTTTCTCTTTGCAGAGTTACATTCTGAGACAGTAGGGAGCTATACTTTTCTTTAAGAGATAACTACATGTGTATTATACAAGTATATCGCATCAGTTTTCCTCTTACTATCTTGCAATGCTAACAAAAGCAAAAATAGAGTCAGAAGATATACACAGAAGGGTTTAAGTACGGTTTTTCGTTTCAATATGGTCCTCGTTTTTTGGTAGTTTTTCGATTGTACGACTCGCAAAAACCCTTTGTTTTGAAGATATGTTATTTTCTATTGCCGGCAACGAACTACGTCATTGGATTTCCTCTCTTGCAAATACTCTCTAACTATAAGTTGAAAACTGCTTATTCACTACTTTCCGTCTTTTTGCATTGGTTCGTTATTTCGCAATTATGATACGAGGACTTCAATTTCGTAATCTCACACTCAACTGGAGGAACACGTCGACCATGCGAACCACTGGATATTTTCGACAATGACATCGCTTTGGCGACAGTTCTTCACCCCCGGAAGTACTCGCTAATATTCCCTTGTTCTCCATGGTGCTTGTGGATTTTTAACCCTAATGAACTGTTATTACAATGTTTTACAGAGAATAGAAGTTTTTTCTTTTCGTATCGTATATAGAATACGATAATGATTGTGTAATCAAATGTTCTTAAAAATATATTACTAGCAATATGAATTTTGTTCGGTAGCCTAGTACAAATGAGATTAACAAGTTTCGTTACACACGTGTAAAATAAATTGAGTCCATCTTGAATTTTTCAGTATTATCGAGTTACTTCCAGATGTCTTCACAACCCGATTAACCACTTTTAATAGCTCAAAAATAAAAAAATGATATTCCGTGAATGATTTTCAAAATGTCAGAAAATGTTGCGAATATTATATTGAAATATGTAAATTTACAGGAGTTTTCCACAAATACTATTAATGAACTAACTAATAACAATAAATATGTAAATCCATAAATCCATTGTTCACGTTCTGATATTTTTTTTCAAATAGAACTAACCTTTCCTTCACATCACTTTATAATGCGTTCCAAATCCATGGAGCTACATCATGCAAGTGAATGACCGGAGAATAAGATAAATGTTGCAGTGATATCAAATGCAAGGCATTTCGATCGCTCCATGAAAAAAAACTGTCATTTCGTGGTGAATAAGATTTGCATTCGTTCTAGTATGCATGCATTATATTCTTCATAACTGATAAGAAATTTACAATGCAACTGATAAGAATCATGACGAGTTTGACGAGAGTGCATCACAAAATCAACTCGCTCGCACACATTAGTGTCATATTGGACACGACAGTCCTTCAAAGAACAAAGCTTCATTGTGGATCTCGCCACATTTTCCCCGTGCTTTTTTGTGATGAGCGTCTGCTTAATGAGTACGCACTACTAAATTAGTTTAAGTTGAGGAAAGATTAGTTTATAAAACATTTCAAAATAAAGTACATCGAAGTAAAATATTGGGTTTCTTCAGTGTAGGTATTGTAGAAAGAAAGAAATTCTTCATTATTTTTTTGTTAATTGCCGACGCTTCGGTTCTTTATTGGGATTTTACGAAGGCTGGAAAATAACATTTGTAAATTGCACATGTTTTTTTCACTTTCTTTATCCTGCGTCTGTTCACTCACTCTAATATTTTATTCACAAAACATTAACAATTCATAATACGTAAACAACTTAATAATATATTGAGGTAACTCTGTTCTAAACGGCCAAAAGAGAGGAAAAAACTGAAAAAGCGATGAAGTAGTAAATATAATACATTTTTAGACATAATGAACGTTCAATAAAGAGCCGAAAAGTTGGCAAGTTACAAGCAAATAAATTAAAACTTCTTTCTTTCGAAAACTGACCTAAACTCAAGAAAAATACAATATTTTATCTTTAAGAGATAAATATTGTTGATATCAAATATTCTTCAAAGAATTGTTCGCTTTTGGAAATTTAAAATCATAACGTAACATATATTCATCTCTATTTTAGTATTTTAATTGCTGTTACATTATTAATTATATAGCGTTGTTTTTCTAGCATTGCATTAATATTGAAATATTATAAAACTCTTACGTAAACTGTAAGGGCATTAGCTTTTCTGAAAGTGTCTTAGAAAAATGAGTATTTACCCACCTTAAATCAATTAATATGAAAATGCTATCAACAAAAAAACAGTGTAAGGATGCGTATTATACAACTTCAATGATTTTAGAAAACCGTGTCGCATCTTTGCCATATATAAATACTCGTAATTTAGGCTCGTCTCGATGAGAAACTAATTACAACACTCTTTTCAAATCATAACCAAAAACTATAACTGAGTTAAAAGGGTGTGATAATGAATCATTATCACAGAAAACATGATGGAAAAATGTTATCCATATCTTCACAACATAGCGTCATGAACAGGATTTATCAACACAATAAGAATGTATTATTTAAGGCACCCTACTAAAAAAAGTTATTTACTAGAACATTGTGGAAAATCGATTACTGTCCGAAATGATCGTTAATGTCATTCGCATTATATCGTTTAATACTGCCACTTTCTAAATCTTTTTTAAAACACCGAATACTCCGAAATATGGAGGCAAATTCCTTAATTTGAATCAGTTTTTTCAATTCCACGCTCTCCATAAAGATTCAAATAAAAGAAAATATTTCATATAATATTTAAAAAAAAGTCTAACAGAAAGAACTGGAATTTTCTTAAAAACGACTGATTTATCAAGCTCTGTACACTCCCAAAACACTAGCAAATATTTTCCTTTACATTTTTATTAATCGCACAGAACAAGCTAGATTCAATAATATTGCGCTATTCTTTGTGAGCTTTTGAGCATAAACTTTTTTAAAATGTTTATCGTAAAACCTCTTGACTTCACCTTTTCGACAGATGTAGTTGCTGTTTCGGTGAGCTATTTGATACAATTGTCTTTTTCATTTTCTACAGATAAGTTCTGGGACGCTTTCCGATTGATGTAGGAAAACATGTTAATCGTCGGATTAAACATTTGAGATCGATTGTTTCTTGTGACAGAATCGTCTGAAAAGAATTCGTCTTTAACATTTCGCACAATGCTGCTACAAATAGGTTCTCTTGTTTACTATTCCAACAGTCGGTGAAAGGAAGTAAGGCACAATATCACGTTCTATTTTCATACATTTTGTTACATTCCACTGCTTTCTGTTATGGAAAATATAAAATAATGCTTACCATCAATCTAACACGGTAGATAGAAATATAAGAAACAAATAATGTTGCACAATTACTTCAAGGGCAGTTTTATTCTCACTATTCCCATTTGAAAGCTAATGAAGTCTATTTGCACTGGAATTATTTAATTCTCCTGCACACAATGGCTTACGAGATACATCCCAAAACAGTGAAACATTCTACAAAAATACTGTAACAGTAATCATGCTCATTAAAATGGCTGCTATTCACTGCAAAGTGGCTTAAGAGCCCATTAGATTATGTGCACGCATTATAATGGATTTATGTGATTCAAATGCTCTGATCCACAGAACTACCTGTGCGGTCAAATTAAAGCGACTGTCCAAATTTTGACAACTCTCCCGTATTCTTGGTTCTCCGTCTTATTTGTCGAAAGATGCCTTCCCTGTTGAGTTGTTTTCTACATTTTTATTCGCTGCTGAACCCCTGGCTAAATTTACTTGATGAGATTTTGAAAAGACAATCTTGTTCAATAATTTTCTACATTGCATGAACAATCATAAATGTAGTACGTGAGCACCTTCAGTACTTAAATTGCTAATTACTGTAAGAAGTGCTCACGTGTTGCAGAAAGAGGAACTAGGTATTTTTTACCAATTACAAGAACATTCAGTACTAGACTTCTTAAATTTCAGTAATGTAAACGTACGTAATGCAATCAGAATGTCTCAGAATAAATGTTATTATTTCTGTGATATGGAGGCTTGTCTATGATAATCACATTTTTGCAAGTGACGATATGGCAGGAAATATGGGACGGAGATACGCACGTGAAATTATTCATTAAGCTCCTGATCGGCCGAATCATTCTCCAAGGAAGACCCTTGCTACCTCTACTGCTTCCCCCTCTCCACTGATTACGACCACGTCGTAGACCACCACCCTTGTAAGGTTACCTTCGTGTTTGATTTTTTTGTTTCACCTACGTGTTATTACGTTGTGTACGTACTACGTGTTGTTACATCTACGTTTTATTTTTGTTTCACCTACGTGGTTATTAGCGACCACTATTACATTTCACAGTATGGTATACATGTTGAAGATGACAGGATGTGGTGATGATAAGGGGTCAAAGGACGAACACAAGTAGAACCATGCCTGACGTGGGACTCGAACCCGCAGTCCTTCGGTCGGAGATGGCTACGACACTACTGCCTTCCCGATCCCGGCCACCGGCCCGGCTCCTTCGTGTTTGCATTGTACTATTAATAGCCCAGAGGATCTAACTTCGAAACAATCACCTCTTCAAGACGGTACAACAATCTTCACAGCACATTTACCCTCGGGGGAGTCTCTGTTTTAATACTTTAGCAAGGATCATAGTGATCATTTGATTAGGTCATATATATATATATATATATATATATATATATATATATATATATGGCTTTCCGTCTCAACGTCCCCACGAATTTCACGTTTCTGAGAGAGGAGCTATCTGTTTTCCACGAGGATGTTCCACTTGCTGTGAGGCTTCAGTCGTGTTTACAACACGTCGGGAACAGGTCCGCTTCTCCTTGTCCGTGCCATTATATTAACATGGACATATAACACCATTAAACATCCGTTGCGTCAACCCACCATTATATTAAATGGACGCAGTGGAAAGCTTTGGGTGAATGTCTCACACAACATATCCATTAAATAATTATTTAATCATCTTTGTCGATAATTATATTCATCGACAAACGGGGTGGAATAGCCAAATTGATGAACAAATATACCTGAAGAAGAATCCAAACAAAGGGTTTGAAACGTTGTGTAAATTTTAGTGAAAATAAAGTGTCTGATTAATAATTGGTTCAAATTATTCCACATTAAATACAGACATAAAGCATTATTAGAGTTATCAACTTCGACCCATCAACATGATCTAGATATGTTGTAACATTTATTCGATGAAAACGTTCATTAGTAATTTTTTCTTTCCGCCAAGGCTATATGACACTGAGTAATGAAAATTGCCGCGTCGTGAACAGCGCCGTGGTAATTTTATTTCTTTAATCATAGTTTAACGAAAATTAATACATTAATTTATTATATAAAACTATACTTTCCATTTAGAAAAAAATTCGATTTATTTTGTTTAGAAATTTCTGTTTTCGAGTAAATTAAACTATTTATTAAAAATAGAAGAATGAATTCTATTAAAAAGTTAACCAAGAAACCAATACTCTAATACATAGAGCTGTAATAAATATTGTATAAAAATTAGTATAAACTTATCTCTCTATAGTGACTAATAAGACTTAGCAACTTCAGGAAAAGCCAAACTTCGACATCAAAACTTAATTTTACTTTAAGAAATGCGTACTCAAAAACCTTTCACATTAATTTCATTACAAGAAAAAGCAGCCTTCCCCATATTGAATCATTATCTTCATCACATTATGCGAACAACATTTCGCTCTCCACATGTGATAACAATTAATACAAGAGTAAGATTTATTAACAATTTAGTTGAGCACTTCATGTTGTTTTGCGTGATATTTTGAGGCCGTCTTGAGAGAGTTGTCAGTTTAAGTTTAACTAAAAAGATCGCTCTAATTACTGAGCTAATCAGCAGAGTATTACGTGCACCGCTCATTCCGTTCCATTTGCAAATAAAATAAAACCTTCCCTGCTTGCCCACGTATCCGTGGTGCCACCCACGTGAACCATCAGCTTCCAGATGTTCCTGAAGCAGATTTCTGGCGTTGGGACGCGCCGCTGCGGGTCGGGAGCGGGCGAGCGGGGGTCGGCCGGGCCGGGCCCAGCCTTTCCGCGGGCGCTTTCTCCGCCTTTTCTGCCGAACTCCGGCGCCGCGTCGGGGCCTCAAATCTCAGCGGCCGCGCGAGGAATCGCTGCGCACTTAGACATAATTTCCTGCCGCCCCTTCGGCGCCGGCGCCGCCGCGAGTTCGCCAAGTTTTGGAAGCCTCTGGCCCCCTCCCAGCACCGCGTCTCCTTCTCTGCCGCTGCGGCTGCCGTCTTCGCCACCCCACCCGCGATCTGTAGTCCGCACACTGCCTCCGCCTTTCGCTACCCCCCTGCGCCCTCTCGGCCTTCTTTGGCCAACCGCTTCACACTCGCAAATTCCACCGCCTTAGTTTCTCCACGTCTTTGCCGGCCTCCGCCATTGCCACGCAACGCTTCGCTCCCTCTCACATTGCCAACCCCACGTCTTCGCTTCTCCCACATTGCCACTCCCCTGACTTTGCGCGCCCCTCCGCCTTCACTTATTCCACACCCACTTTGGCCACCCTCTGCCCCCGTGTTCGTCGCCTCGGCTCCCCGTGGCAATCCCAGCTCCCCTTTTGTCCGCCCACGCCAACACGCCACCCTACTAACGCCATCAACACCCACCGCTTGGTTGACTCCGCTTTGGGCACCACCCATTTGGTACCGCCCCCTTGCGCCCCGTGGTCCCACACATCTTGGCCAATTCCTCTACCGTCCTTTCGTACGTCCAGCGCCTTTGCGTACGTGCCACATTCGTCGTTTCTGTCTTCGCCGCCCTCGCGTTTGAATCACGATCTTCGCCATTCCCCGCTCCTCCCCCACCTTCGCGGTCCTAGCCTTTACCGCCCTACCAATCGCTCCCTATCTTCCCTCTCCCTCTATTGGTGTTTCAATCTACGAGTTTCTACTCTCCCTGATCCCAACCTACGCCCCCGTTTTCACAACCATACGCTTCCGCACCCGCTTATCGGCTTTTGCCCTTCGCCGTCCGCCCAGCAACGCCTGCAACTTCGCTAACTCTCGTCTCCGTCACACACCTTGAACACGTTTCCACCCCCCAGAGTGGAGGCGGCAAGCGACGTGGGGCGACGCTTGCCGCGGCGGCGCGGGCGGAGAGGGCTGGGGCGGAGGCCGGGGGCGGAGCGAGGGTGGGAGCGCGGGCGCGACGCTCCGAGCGGTACGGGAAGACTCCTGGTATGAGTTATGGCCTGGGACATTTTATAAGGATTAGCAAGGGTTCTGCCATCCATTCTAATTCTTGCATAAATTGGTGGGCGACCAACAGAAACCAGCAAGCAACACCCCTAACATGCTACCAACAGGCTCTCTCGCTCTGCACCCGCCCCGCCCCCTCACCCCCCGCTCGCAGCAGAGGGGGCGAAACAAAGCCCCCCTGAAGCCGCGCGCCGCTGCATCTCCCCCTACCCCCACTCCCGCCTCCTAAAGAGCACGCACCTGTAGCCACGCCCTCTAATTGCGATGTCTTCGGAAGGCGCGGATTGGCTCTCGAGGTTGCACAAGCATCGTAATTCCGAGATTACAGCGCTTTCGCATTCACATCCTGGAAAAAAAAGTGGGTGACTCGGCAGAAACCCCACTTCAGGCAAGGAAATGTGGATGACAGAACTTCCTCCAAATAATCTCCATTCTTGCATGTTTTTGGCTTTATATTTAATTACCCTAATGTGATATTCGCAAAAGGTCATGCTGGGCATGCACCACACTTCAACAAAAGCCCTACAAACTTCACCAAATGAAAATGGTTTTTATTTAAAGATCTATTTATTGGGTTTATTAGAGATTGATGATGCAATTTGATATCCAATTAAATATAAATACAGAAAAGATTGAAAAAAATATTTATCAGAATTTTTTTTATGTGTACAAAATAACACAAGAGAGACTGCGATAAATGCAACACAATATTCTCTGTTCGTTTCAAACATGTTTTTTTTCATCTGTTTATATGCAGTAACGGAGTACATTACGACAAGACTTTTACTTTTGTAATTTTGTTAAAAGCTTGGGCAAACATTTTCTTGGATGTAAACAATAATAACACTGACAATATAAATTTCAAAAAATATATTGAAAATAATTTTATGGTCTTGAAAAGTCAAGATGAAACATTTTTTCTAGCTTCATCTTAAAGTGGGATAATGTGGAATACAACCTCTTAGCAATGATACAATAAAACCTGCAATTAGCTTTACACAATATGTTTCGCTGCCAATTAATCCAGCATTTAATGAAAACGTTTTTCTTTTCAAATGAATGTTTTCGTTAAAACAAAGTAAAAACGACTCTTTTCTCATTCAGTTTTATTTTACTTAAATAGTCTGTGATTGAAAGACAAAGTACGCATCGATCGGATATCTGTTCACAGGGTATTCAATAGTTGGAATATGTTCAATATTTGTGTTTGAGGTGTATAATTATTACACGACAAATAATGAAGGTGGACATTTTTGTTCCATTAAACAAAAAGTACCTAAACGTTTTGTATTGTCATTCGAACCTTTGTTTTTAAATTTGAATTATTTTTATTCTTCCTTTTCAAGCCATGTTTTTTCAACTTCTATAAAAATATTTTCTGACGCATTATCCACAGGTACGTTTTGAAGCAGTAACTACAGGAGCACTTGTAGTTACCACACACCATTAATGTTGGTAGAACAAGACACAATACCAAGTGTGTCGATTAAGCCTTCTTCACACGCAGGCGTAGACAACGCGCATTTACGAGAAAACTGAGATTATATTAAAGTTTTAAATACTTAAAAAACAACTAAAAGTGATTATTATGAAGTTTAATATCAACTATCACAGTCCTACGTGTATACTCACTACACGCCAGAATTTTTAACTGTTCCAGTTATAGGCAGCGCCTGAAAAGCCAACATATTTTGAATGAGATGTGAGACTCAAGTATATATGTTAAATGCAAAAGTGTGGACCCTCAGATATAATATTATGTAAACGTTTTATTATTCCTTTGATTTTGTAATATTTTTATTTCAAGAAATCAATGTGGTAAATACATTTTTCAGGGTATGTAACAGCACTTAGAACCATTTATCAACTGCCCTTCACATTCCATTAAATTATTTTTCACAAAACGAGCCAATAAGAAATAAAGTAAAAAATACAAATCGGTATTGGGGTATATATGAACATAAATTCCAAAACTTGCAATTTATATTCCGATATTGCAACGTAGTATTTTCTGGTTTATTCCGCATATTACTGGCTGATATTTGTCAGTTATTTTAGCAGTGATTTATTCTTATTACTTCTACTATTATTGTTAATATTATCATTATTATTGTTATCATTATTATTATTAATATTATTATTATATTAATTAATCGTAGGTACTGTCGGCTAAAAATATAAAATGAACGTCAACAGCATACTACACGATTATTACAAACGCAAACATCTTTTCAATACGCAGAAAACCGAAAAGCACCTTATTTGTATAACGCTACAAACGTCTTAGTTGTACATGTCCGTTTGGTAGAAATTGACAGCAATTCGAATTGGCAACTTTTTTAAGACAAAGATTTGTGTATATACTCTCATTGTTTCGCTTTCTCCTTGCAAACGATTTCCCGCCAAAATTTTGGTAGCAACACAATCTTGAACCGATGGCATGTTTGTGTCATTGCTTGTGGCATCATTTTGTTGAGTGCATCTCGTGTGATTTAATTAATTAATTGGATTAGAGAATTTCGTCATAAAATACTAAAGTATATCATGGTGTAAATACACAAGGTAGGCGCATTTAGAAAACAAGTTTCTTCTGCGCATCCCGTAATCTTAAAATATGAAAAATGCATTTCAACTTCACCTATCTTCCGTTCTCGGTGCCTGCTAAGAGCTCTTCGGCGGACGCGAACGCCGTGTGGTGGAGGGGGAGACCTCCGGCGGTGCATAAGCAGCTCAGTATTTCTGGGCTACTCGCCGATAAAATGTAAAACGCACTCGGGCTGGGGCACCACCCGCAGGGTCGATATGTAAGCGCTCCGACATCTCGACATCCCACCCCCACCACCCTCATCTCCGACACCACGTCATTGCCACCCACCGTCCCTGACAGCTCACCGTCCCTCGCATCCACCACTCCACACCCACCGCAACCTGACACCCCCACCGCCCAAATACATCTCCCCCAGACACATACACCGCGCCCCCACACCCGCCCCCAAAACCGCCCCACAAACCGCCCCACAAACCGCCCCAACAAACCGCCCCCACAACCGCCCCCACAACCGCCCCCACAAACCGCCCCCACAAACGCCCCCACAACCGCCACCACAAACCGCCCACCAAAACCGACCCCACAAACCGACCCCACAAACCCGACGCCACAACCGACCCCACAAACCGACCCACAAACGACCCCACAAACCGACCCCACAAACCGACCGCACACACCGACCCACAAACCGACCCCACAAACCGCCCCCACAAAACGCCCCACAAACCGCCCCCACAAAAACCGCCCCCATACACCGCCTCTACACACACCACCGTTACCTTCGCTATCCGAATACCAACCGCCACGCGAAACGCCCCAGAAATGAACCGTCCGAAACCCACCGCCCGTGGACTCCCACCTCCGAATCCATCGCCCCCAGCAACGCACCACCCCGACACACGCCAACCCCCGACAGCCACCACCCCGAAAACCTCGCCCCCGAAACCCACCGCCGCCAGAAACCCATCGCCCCAGAACCCACCGCCTCAGACCCCCACCGCCCCCGACACCCATCACTTCCCGAACCCCATAACTCTTCGAAACCCACGCCGCGAAACCCATCGCCCCCGATTCCACCTCCCCGTATATCCAACCCGCAAATTTGCCACCTACTGCCCGCAACATCTACGCGCCCCCGCCCCCCCCGACCTCCACTGCTCCACAAACCCACCACCGCCCCCGACCCAACCGCCCCCAGACCTGCGTCCCCTTTAGCAAAACTGCTCATTATGATTGGTCAAATCATTTCCATCACTAGTAACCTTCAGTCCCGGTATTCAGTCATTCAAAAAATCGCTTGATGGCAGCCCCCCTACTGCGCCCCACATTCACGCCCCCTCCCTCGAATCCGCTTCTGCTCAATCCGTCACGAACACATGCAATATCCGCCCCGACCGGCAGTCCTGATCATATCTCACTCTTGCTCTGGGCTTCCCACCCATCTAATTCAACCTTTGCCCTCACCAATATCCCATTGTAGACCATCCAATACGTCTAATCGTTTTCCCCAACAGACACTCCGGTCTCCGACCGGGAAACGCATCGGCCGCCGTCACAGCACTCTTCCCACTCCACGGTCCTTCCGGTCTCCTGGTACCCGATCTCCTCTCGCCCACTATATACATCAATGTCACATCCGCTGCACGTGGCCTTTCCTACGCTCCACTTCCATCATCATATTTCCACATTGGCACTCTGGCTCCCCTTCAGATCTCGCCTCACCACTCCTTCGCATTCCTCGGCCTTTCCTACGCCTCCCAACTGCCATCATTTCCACTGGCACTGCCGGCTTCCCGTCGCTCTGCCCGCCTCACCCACATCCTTCGATTCCTCGGCTTTCCTATCGCCTCCACTGCCATCATCATTTCCACTGGCACTCCGGCTCCCGTCAGATCTCCGCCTTCACCCACATCCTTCGGCATCCTCGGCCTTTCCTAACGACTCCCACTTGTCCATCATCATTTCCACTTGGCCTCGGCTCCCGTCAGATCTCCGCCTCACCCACATCCTTCGCATTCCCTCCGGCCTTTCCTTTACGCTCCCCGCACTGCCATCATCAAATTCCACTGGCAACTTTCCGGCTCCTTCAGATCTCCGCCTTCACACCACATTCCTTTGCATTCCTCGGCCTTTCCTAGCCTCCACTGTCCACATCATCATTTCCACTGGCACTGGCGGCTCCCTTTCAGATCTCCGCCTTCACCCACATCCTTTGCATTCCTCGGCCTTCCTACGCTTCCCACTGCCATCATCATTTCCATTGGCACTCCCGGCTCCCGTCAGATCTCCGCCTTCACACCCCACATCGCTTCGCATTCCTGGCCCTTTCGCTAAACGCCTCCCATGCCATCAATGCATTTCCACTGCACTCCGGTCCCTTCAGACTCCGCTTCACCCACATGCCTTTGCATTCCTCGGGCCTTTCCTACGCCTCCCACCGCATCATCATTTCCATTGGCAACTTCCCGGATCCCGTCAGATCTCGTCTTCACCCACATCCTTCGCATTCCTCCGGCCTTTCGCTTCCGCCTCCCACCTGCCAATCATGCATTTCCACTGGCACTCCGGCCTCCCGTCAGATTCTCCGCGCTCACCACATCCTTCGGCATCCTCGGCTTTCCTAACGCCTCCCACTGCCATCATCATTTCCACTGGCACTCCGGCTCCTTCAGATCTCCGCCTTCACCCGACATCCTTTGCATTCCTCGGCGCTTTCTACCCTCCCACTGTCATCTATCATTTCCATTCGGCACTTCCGGCTCCCTTCAGTATCTGCCGCCTTCACCCACATCCATTGCATTCCTCGGCATCTCTTCTCAACACAACAAC
>BOPP01000040.1:3884872-3923958 GCA_017312745.1 Gryllus bimaculatus | reverse complement strand
TAGACGCGGCTATTCCAGGCGGACGCGGAATATGCTTTATTTATTCAGCGCGTCTGCTTATACCGCCGCTGGCTGCGACGCCGGGGAGAGTAGTCGTAAAGACAGTGTTGCGATACCGGAGACTGGCAATTTCGCGCTTAGTAGTAAATTCTGCGCCGTTTTCTTCTAAGAATAAAGCCCGCTTTACATGACGCCCGTTCACTTCTTTTCTGGAGAGTCGTAAAGAAGGGGATAGGGACGCAGAAAAATGTAACAATAGCTGTTTCTAGAAAATCCTTGGATAACAATATAGAGTTGTACGGGTTTTCAGGGCCAGTTGTCAATAGTAAATTAACATAGATAGTTTTCATTCAAATTTATCCAAAATCTCATTTCCCTCGCCCGCCTACCTAAGGCATATCAGCCGTTCCCACAGTCTCATCAACTCCATCGACCCTGACGCCCCCTATTTCACAGTTTCGTACAATCTAGTAATGTAAACATCAATCTCACTACAATATCAACAAAATTTTAAAGTTGTCAAAGATTTTTAAATAATCATCCAAGTAATAAAGTGGAAATAATGCATTGTAGTAAACACATTTAAAAAGGCATTCATATTTTGCTTATATTTTCGGAAACTATTACAGTAATTTCTTGTTTCTTTGAAATGTTCAATTCAAGATGGAAAAAGGCTGTACTAACACCAATTAAAATTATTAGTAATATATCAATATATTACATTCAATACACTACTCTTTAACAACGTGTTTTCAAAATTAATTAGTACACTGATTAATTTTTACTCTAGGTTACAATGTACAAATACTAAGTTATTTTTGAACTTGTGAGATATTTATTTTAAAAAAAGTACACTGTTATACAGAAATAAAATAAACAAGAATTTCAGTGTTTTGACATTTACTATATCCAAGAAAAATTGAAGGTAGCTAGTAAAACAGTGCTGTTCATTCAAGTAAATTATATGAAGTTTTTAGCAGATTCTCATATTTGAATTATCTGTATTTGTCAATTAAAACACTTCCAAATGTCCTAACACTGACTAATTACTGAAATAGTTTTACTGATATTTTGATATTAAGATTTAAAATGTAAAATATATACTGACTCTAACAGAGTATTTGCATTTTCAGCCACATTTTTATGAGCATGACACAGTCGCGACTTTATCGTCTTTGCAGTCTGTGAAATACATCGTGTAAACAAACCTCCATGGAAACTATAAACGCTCTTAGGGCATGCTTCAAACTGACAGATAAGTATGCAATGAGCACAGTAGTTAAACGGTTATGGCACACGTCGGCATGTTTGAAGGCAAACATTTATGGGTCACAGTACTAACATGCTGCGTACATCAACGCAGATTGCCTGGAGGGCATATCACAAAACCTCTGAAGCAAGGAATGAAAGATTATAAGTCCGTTGCTCCTAAAGTAGAGAACTCGAGAAAATAAATGCAAATAATCCACTACAGCGATAAAATTACCTACTCTACAGTTGCGTTTTTAAATAGTGCAGAGAAGCAAAAATTGACACTGTTGCAAGATTTAATAACCGTCAAAAATGTTATTGAATTTTGAATTACCTTATAGTTGCACATTATTATTATCACAATTGCTAATATATTTTTTTTATATTCTTATTTTTTTATTCATTACTAAACATTTTGTTAGATTGTCAAATACAATACAATTCTCGTATTGAGAAACATATTCTGAATGTAAAACTGTACCAAAGCAAAACAAAGAACAACACACAACAGAGTAGCAAGTAGTTCCTCTAATGATTTGTTTATCGAAATCAATATTTTTCTTTTGATGATCTTTAGAATTAAGAAAGTCATATCTCTGGTGCTTTCATATAAAAGGTAGTAAATTTCATTAAAAGGTGAAGTACATTTAAAAGAACAGTACAGTGGCCACGTTTAAGAATCTTTTTTAGTCACTACATGAATAAGCGCTAATTTGGAACGTTTTGTTCTTAATCTGATAAGAGCCACCTGATATTTTCGTGAAGACTCTTTAAATAATTTTAAGTATTTAGTGTTTATAGATTTTGTGCATTACACTCCCTTCATCAGTTTCCATGTAGTGTACAAGATATGTTTTATTTGTTCAATATGTTTTTCCACCAGTCCTTAAATATTTTTCGAATTTCAAGAATACTAGCAGACGTCATTTCTTTATCGATACTTCTTACATTGTAACTTTTTGTTACAATGTACTATAATCACCAAATAATATTAAATAACTTGCCTTTACCTTCATCCTTCAAAGAACAAAATTCTTGGTGAACCCTTTTTCAAGATAGTGTTCCTTTCTTCCACCAAAACACTTTTCGTTTTATCAATGTTTCAAAAAATTACATTTACTATACCTATCAGCGTCTTAACTTTCTAAATGCCCTTACAACGCATTACACACCTAAATAAAATTACACACCTAAAATAAATAAAATAAGGATAAACAGTTTGGCAGATGCCATTATTGCCTTATTGACAATATTGGCCGAAACCCACAACACAAAAATATCGAATGAAATAGCGTACAGATTTTTTTCGGTGAACTTAAATGAGGGATTTGCCATGTTATACGTTGTATAAAGAAGAGTCAACACTAAAATAAACTTGTGTAACATCGATCACCCATCATAATATTATATAGCATTACACTTCACTTGTGAGAGAATTGTCTGTCTTCTCTAACCAAAATACTTTTAGTTTGTTTATACTCGTATTAGTCATAACAAAGGGTTCTGATAAGACAAATAATTAAGGCTTATTATTAAGTAACTGAATTTCTGATCTAAACAAATACGCAAAAGAGCAACTTCATTATGTGGGTAAGTTGAATTTTTACATTTTTTAATGGTGTATCTCAAGTAATGTAAATTTTAATTTTTCCATTACTAGATAAAACCATGGTTGTATGGCTATTTATTATAATCCTCTCTCCAAGCTCCGCCCACTTTCGTGCCTCGCGAATTCCATTCTCCCTTTTTTGTACAATATTAATTTAGTCACTATATGAATATGGGCTAGTTTGGAAAGTTTTGTTCAATAGGGGAGGGGCTAATGTACCTGACTCCTCCAAAAATACTTTCAATATTTTTTTCAAACATATTGAAGCTATTATTTCGTTTCTACAACAATTTTTAATTTTTTATAAATTGTCCAATTCATTAAAAACAAGCAGTTTTCTAGAAAGTTTAAAAAAGATGACCCGATTATTAACTTCTTAGAGACCTGTTTGTTCTCTATTTAAAAGAGCCCTCACTACGCGAGCTCTTAATGTTTGAATGTATTGTTTAGACTTTATTGAATCTAATAACTATACCATTTCATGTGGCACTCTATTCCTTTGCAAATCCAGCATTAAAGAGGCAAGTACTCGTTCACATGCAGGTGGTGGTGGTGGTGATAAGTGGATTAAAGAACAACTGTCACCGCCTTTAATTCTCTTCTACTTTGACCACATCGAGAGAGCTTGAAATTTCATTGTCATCTCCACAGGCAGAGGAAACGTACGTTTTGAATATGTATGAAGCAACGGTCTTTACGAGGTGTGCAACGTGAATAAGATAAAATTACACAGTCTGGAGGTGCATTATTTACTTTGGGAAATTAATGAAGGCGACGTCAGGGGTGGTGGCGGTGACGACGGCTTGGACAGCGGTAGATCCATTTGAAAAGCATCTTCCCCGGAGGCGGCACGTGGGAGGCCTGTGTTTGCTCCGGACGACCGACAACTTCCGCGCACTTCTACGAAACAAAGGCACAGCCCCATCTGACGCGCCGCCCACTGCTTCGAAATGGCTGGAAGGCTTCCTGCAGTAAAAAAACACGTGACCGTGCCAGCAGCTCTTTTATTCTTCCTCGCTTTCAAAATGGAAAGTTAACATTTTGGTTACTGTGGTAGTCTTTGGGAAAAGAACATATGCGTCTATTAGGCACTTAGAAATTTGAAATTAATGTATACATATTAAGTACGACAACAGCAAGAATCTACTTCGTTCAGAATATTAACCTTTGAGAAAAGCGTCTGAAAGGTTTAGGCGCTAGTGTTGACCAGACTGACATTCTGCCGAATATCAATTTTCGGTATGAAGAACCTCCAAAACATAAATTCTGGCCACACAACTGTTAGAAGAAGTAATTTACTATACATAGAAACAAGACCGATAAACTTTTTTGACACCAGGGCCAAGCAAAAAGAGCTTTTCTATCGAAAAATCTACGATTTCCAACATGAGATAAAGTTATAAAAATGCACTATTATTGCAGTGTGCGCAGTACTTAAAAATAGATCTGGCTGTGATACCTCTTGTCCTTAAACAAATATATAAGTGAACGAAGGAAGATATCAGCAAGATTGTAAAATGAAAATGGCTTAATGTCAAATATTAAGCGCGATATACGCCTAGGATATTATGTTATCCATACACGTTCTCTTACCTATTGAAATACGGAATAATATATATATATATATATATATATATATATATATATATATATATATATTCTCTTGAATTTAATTCTCTTGAATTTTCTTTATATATCCTAAATATAAAAAAGTATTCATTCATAAAATTCATAAATATTCATTGAAGAATGTAGAAAAGATGTATACCAAATATTGAGAAAGACAGCATATGCATTTTATATTCTAAACATCTACCCTAATTAGGGTTTTACCCTAATAAAATAGAAAACCCTCATGGATCTTGCTAGTTACAGTGAAGATGATACGTCAAGTTCGCCACATGTTGCTCTTACTCCCCAAGCATGAGAATTAAACTTGTCCCAATCACGGGAGTCACCGTGGCTAGCAAAGTCGGAGTGTGCATACATTCAAATAGAAAACAAATAAACGATAACAAACGTACGTTTACATAAACTAGATGTTATACGTTAGAACGATGAGAAATGTGTAACTTGGGAATTAAACAGTTTGATCAATATTTTTGAAAAGATATAATAATGTATTTTTGTAAATAGTGCGTGTTGAAATATGATTTGAAACTTATTCAATAATTTATTAATAAATATAAATAACAAATACAAAACTATAAGGTAAAATTATATTTCTTATTTTAACTACAGCATTTAAAATACTACATCCTTGTGATACCTTTATTCTGGTTGTAAATGAGAAACTTTGATTCTAGGGCATTAAAACGTTCAAGCGAAAACACTCTTTCAAAATAAACAATAACTTCCAAAAAGTTTCCCGAATTTTATTATTCGTTTCTTTGTGTAACTTCAATTTCTTCAATGCTAATGGACAATTTAACACATACATTTTCTGTACATTCTGGCTTGAAAACCACAAACATATTACATTTCCGTTCTTTTGGCACCGCTTCCGCATACACTTTGGCGTTCGTTTAAAGCAGTACGCAGTCGCTTTATATTTTCATTCCTGTGCGGGATACAAAATATTGGAAGACCTCAGACCCACAAGCCAGGAAATGTTACATAATATTTATCTTCAGTTACAAACGTGACTTTTACAACTTTCACATCAACGTACTGTTTTTATATTTCCTAATTCATTTCGCGGAAAGATCATGAATGAAAAGGTCACTAGTTAAAAACTATAGCGGAAATTTAAAACAAAACTTTTTGTTTTATCATTCTGGGAACTAATTTTTAACAATATTTACCAGATATTTTGATTTGAAAATCAATTAAATTGAATGGAACCCGATAACATTTTAAGGATAATCATGTTATTGCATCATCAGCGAGATTTATATAATAGAATGTTATTCATAGAAGATGTACTGCGCAGAAGGGCAGCCACACATTTGTAGACGGGGCAGTCGTAATTATTTTTGTGCATTGTAGTCACCTTGTACATTGTTTATTATTGTTAAGCATATAACTTAAAAATCATAATACACAACATTATTTGCCTGATTTTACTAGTTGGACCAAAGCTGACAACTGACCATATATGGCCCGTAGATCACATAAAACATTTCAATACTATGTGCATATTGCAAAACTGTTTCGCACAAAATTAGAAAAATACCCAATTTCAGAGAAGAAACACTATGTGCTTTCCTCAATAAACTTCTTATCGATCGTGCAATAATATAATGATAAATTTAGTTCAAATAATGAATAATAATTTTTCCGTTTCATTTGACAAAATTACTACAACAAATTCCGGTCAATATATTTCCTGAAAGTAGAACAAATCAATTAATTATTTCGTTTCAGTGTAACCAAAACGTAAGCCAATTTCCATCACTAATATTAATACAATCTGTTGCAGGCAAGTGGTTTGCATTTTTTATCCAAAAATATATAACACCAATTCTTTTGAGTTTGACACACATGTGAAATTAACAAATAAAGAAGAACAATCATTTAAAACTTAAATTACATTCTTATATGTAGGAATAAAATACACTAAAAATTCATCAAAATAAAACACCGTAAAATTTTTGCTCAGTATATAGTCGTGTCAATGTTATTGTCCATGACCCTGAGTAAAATTTTAACTAAAACAATTATTTAACGTATAAAATAGTATTAAAACATTTCCACAAACTGTGTTCTTATAAACTGTATAATATTCAACTACGAGTATGTTAACTCATGTTTCGAAGTTTGTGTACCAGCGCAGTGAATGTGCCAAACGAAAGGGGAGTGGCGGCGGAGGGGGGGACGGCGAGGGCCGGGCCGGGCCTGGTCGGGACGGAGCCCTGGGGAGCGCCCGCTTAATAAGGCGATAATTATCCTCGTAATCCATCCGGGCGGCGGCGCTGCTGCCGGCGCCGATTAATGGCCCACCTGCTCTCGGGCAGCGGTGGAAGGGGGAGGCGACGGATGCGGCAACGGGCCAGGGGTGGCTGCTGGAACGGAAAGGGGAAGGGGCACTGCCAGGGGCAGCAAGAGCGGCTGGGGTGGTGGGATGGCGAGGGCGAAGTAGCGGTGGGGGAGGCTTGGCTGTGCGGGGGTGTGCGACGGGAGGGATAAGCGAGGCGGCGGGCGCCTGTGGCGGCGGGGGTTGGCTGGGCGGCGGCTCGGTGGGCGGAAGGTGGCAGGTGACGGGGTGGTGGAGGTGGCGGGGCGAGGTGTGGCGGGGGTGCGGCGGGTGCGGCGGGGCAAGGACCGGCGGAGGCGGCGAGACCAGCGAACGGCGAGCGGTAGGCGGGCGGACTGTTGTTACTGAGACGATGGAAAAGAATAAGAAGACTGAGATGGCGTCGGGTGGGAATGTTCGAGATGGCTGTTGTGGTTGAGAACACGCAGTAGGGGAGATGTATCTGAGGTGACGCAAGAGAATGACGTCTCTGCCACAAATGATGGCAACGGCTGGTAGGGCTGAGATGTTGGAAACGACTAATATTGATGCGACGAAGAAAAATTTTGGGTTAAAACAATAGACTAGAAAGCTATGGTGACGTTTGTCAGTAATGGAAATAAGTGTTGTAGTTTAGGAACTAAATTTACGTCGTTGTAGGTGTATATGTAAGTGTTGTAGCCAAGAGAATTGAGATAAATGACGTGAAAACTTCTGACAAATTATGAAAATTGATAATGATAATGTAATATCAAGTCAATATATTATCTACTATGTAGTTAGAACTAAACTAAACTAAACTAACTAAGAACTAAAAGTTCTTAGAGATTGTGGGTTGCAATGTTACATTTTTGAATTTTAGTGGATGTCTCCTTTGATTTTCTAAAGACAATCAACCTCTTCTACATTACTTCACTCTCAATCCACAAAAGTTAAAAATATCTTCTGTAGATACAAGTTTTACTATAAATTGAGTGTTATCCCCTGCATACACTAGATACACCACGAACTTCTGAATTGTACAAAAGCGGTCAATTGTCCGATAGTGGGATAAGTCCAAAGTACTCATCACAAATACTACAAGAATTACATCTGAACGGAAAATAGCTCACTTTCGCAAATATTTCAGTATCATCTAGGGCTAGACAGAAGCGTTTCATTCTATGATTCTTGTTATCGCCCATGCAACCATCACAAAAGTGTCTCAGATCTTTCACTTCAGCTGGCAGATAATGCTTGATGTAACCATAAATGAAATATAATTCTTCATTTTTCCTTTACAAGCAGTCCCTTCGTTGTAGACATAAAATTGACACTTGTTTTACTTTCTATCCCAGCAATGCGCAATTGACTTGAGCTACGATTTAAAAAAATGCATTATCTCGAAACAGTAAAAACTCAAATAGAGCGCCCATTTCAATTAATTGAACATAAAATTAAATTTACTATTCTACGCATTCAGAATTATTTCGCAGTCAGTCACCTTTCATACTGCTCGTTGTGTAATATAGTCGCGAATGTTTATTCCCGACTGAGATGGCCTTATATCATGGAGAAACACGTTCTATATATTCCAGACATTTAGATCACAGAAAGGAATTGTCCGAATAATAAACAAATTCCACCCGCAAAATCTCCCATTGTTTCCATTGATAAACCAAGACACGCTTAAAATAATGACGCAGGTCTCATTTTCGTTTCTCTGAATTTTCGAAAATTGCGTGTTGGAAATAATTCAATTTTTAATCGTCCCTTGATTTTTCTTGACACATTCTTTTAAGTCCATAGTGGTTTAACATTGTAGTTTGAAACATTGAATAATACCCAAATGTTTCTTAAGAACAGAAAATTACATGGTACACCTACCAATCCTTCAAATGCAGCAACATTTATGAAAAAACCAATCCCACGAAAATTATTCTCCCCTTCTCCAAATTGCCTGTCCTCCTTGCCTGAATGGGTCCAATTTGCGAAGTAAGAACAAGCCCGGAACAAAGGAGAAAAGATCCATTGTTGCAGGTGCGGAGTTTCCCCTCCTAGATGCGTCCAACTGTGTCTTTTCCCGGGGACAGACAATAGACGAACGGCTCCGCTTACTGGGCATCGAGAATCCAGGACGCCATCTCTCTTATAAATCTGCGAATCGCGCTGCACGAATAAATGATTCTCTGCCCAGGCGTCTCAGAACGCTCTTTACTTCCCGAGGATTCACTTTCCACGCCCGTAGATCACCGAATGTTTAATCGAATTTTTTGTAATTTACTTCCCTCGCCTCGGGACGTTATTCATATTGATTTATGCAACAGAAAATGTGAGAGAGAAAACTCGTTATAACTTGGAAATCTTTCAAATTACTTTCTCCTCAAAGAAAAACAAGCATCACCAACAAAACGATAACCAAAAGGAAAGAATCGATTGTGATGTTCGTTATCGAATTGGGACCGGGAATTCATGAAAGAGACAGATTTACGGCTGTTACTTGGTTTACAATCCTCCTTTAGTATTCCTTCCCAGGAAGGCTGTAACGTGAATGGTGGTTTTGAGAGAGAAGGAATCTTACACATTTGTAACCTCTCTGATCTTCACCATCAAAATAAATGAGATGTCTACATTATTTCTTTTTTTAAATATAAACACCTATATTCTGTAGTTTACTCTCTCTATGCAGCCTAACGGGCCAAAAAGTGTCATAGACACACGCGTAGATTCTTTCTTGATGTCATGTGAGGTATTCCTGGTCTAGATCTTGCCGCTAATTTGTCAAGGACCAAGAGATAAACCGACGAGCATAAAGCACCAATTTGGCACAAAAATAACTAAAATTAAAAATAAAGACTTTGGTTTGTAGTTACAATTGACAGTATCACAGTTCATCAATAAATACATAAAATTATCAAAAAAAAGAAAACAAATATTCTCAGTTAACTGAGGTCAAAATATGTTAAACGTAAGTTTTACACTCATACATGTACCCTATATTAATTAGCAATTAAGTATTAACTATTGTTAAATCAATGTAGCAGTTTTGAGTCACTAATGACCTCAGATGTCGATGCGACTACAAATAAATGAAAAACTATTTTTCAGCACGTTTTACGTCTAGAAAATACTTTCAATTCACTTCCTGGAAGAATGAAGGCCAATACTTTCTCTACAAATTTTAACAACTTCCTGAATTGTATCAATACCATGATATTGTATTGTATCATGACCATGATATACAATGTCATGAAAAATAAAATTATTGAAGCAATAAAGGCGGTTTCTTTTGCCTGTTTTCATTTTGTTTCAGGTATAATAGCATAATAGAGCCAGTTTTCATAAATATATTTTGAATTCCTACCAAAATGTTAATCGCATTCTTTTCAGCTCATCACTAAGTGTAACGAATACAATCAAATAAACTCGCCCACGCAACGAAGATTGGAAAGTATATATACATTTTTTACTTCGATAATTTTTTTTACAAGACAACGTCACTCGAAAGGTGCGGAAGATGATACGAAGAATAAACAATGATAACTCATTATCTCCATGCTGTCATCACCGACCATATACACGTCCGGGAAGCCACTGGTCAATATGTCACAATAGGCGGTGACCTCCGAAATCTCTTGAAATAATATGATGACAGATTGCTGGGAAATAGTAAAACTGACTTTTATTGTGAAACGAAGAACTGACCGGTGAATTTGTAGTGAACATCAGTGAATGTATACAGAGAAAAAAGCCATGTTCAATCAGAGTACGAAGGAGATTTTTCGCCGCCTTATTACGCGATTTTGGGAAACTACAACTGAAACAAAAACTATATTTTTAATGCATTTCTTTCTCTTTTACCACTTTCACCCTTTCTTTCACGGAAAAACATAAGAAATTAGACGGTTCACTTACAGGGAGGAAACATTTGATTAATTGCCTCGTTATAGAATCCGGATGCGTTCTACTGAAGTGTTCTACAATTGAGAACGCATTTCGTAAGACTCAGAGACATTAGAAAAGTTGTTGATTTTTTCGGTGCCTTCTTAAAACTACGAAATTGAAGATAGAAAATTTTCCTTCAAATTAAATATGTTCTCCATGCTTAGTTATTTCAATAAGATCTTGTAGAGTTTTTGAAACGTTTAATTTTCGATCAATATTTTGTAAAATATGTACATTTAAAAAAAATTCAAAAACAAGATTTTCTCGACACGGCTCCACTTTTTCTTTAAACTTTTGGTAGGTATAGTGCTAAATGTACGCAATGAGACGCATAAATACCATATTGCTCTATTATTTTATTTTTTCAAAAACTACAAAAATTTACTTTTTTGACTTCTCTCTCATGTTGATAATATTTACATCGCCGCAATTTGTTTACATTATTGTGTTAGTGAGTACATATGCTTTAAATTAAGTCATTTAATTTCCTCGAAAACTCAACAGTTTTTTGTTAAAAAAGCTCAAAATTCCACATTTTAGAAATCCTCAATCGCCTTTTCTCAAAAATGGCTCCAAATCTTTTCTTTAAACATTTTTAAACGAGTAGGTCAATTGCACTGTTTATTATATTTAATTTTGCTCTTCTCTCTTGTTTTCCAAAAGAACACAACTGTCATTTTTTTAAATATCTCTCGTGCCGTTAATATGCACATTTCCAGCAATTTGTATACACTATTACATATGAATATACTAGAAATGTGCCAATCTGAATCTTCCTATCTCTTTTTGCTTCAGTGTTTCACAAGTGATGACTGAAGTATTAGTAAGATCAGAGCAGAAATATTATAGTGTAATCATTAATAAGATCGGATTTTAAAGATTTTTTCTTTTCACTTTACAACAGTGTATTTTAGTACATACAATAATATTTTTTTCTTCTTCCTGGGACTTCTATCCAGCGTACAGCCGATTATTCTTTACGGCCCGATGGGTCGAATATTCACCCATACCATAGACACCAACACACTTGCGGTCTCCTAAAATTTGAGGTCAGCGAAACCAGTGGCCCTCCTCGAAAACACATATATGATAGACAAGGGACCGTAGGTAGGACTCGAACCCGCGACCCTCGGGATTGAAGCGGTAAATCGGTACACGCTCCAATCCATCACGACCAACCAGGTCGGCACCTCGGCTTATTGGTCGATTGCGACAACTAAGTCTTTTTTTTTCTTTTCCCCGTCATTTTTAAAGCAATTTTCGCTAATTTCATGAATTTTAATACCACTTTATGGTACCTACTTTCTTCATATAATGCATAAGAGATGCAACAAATGTTTTCTACAGAACTCCTGAGTAGCCTCTTCGATTTCTTCGCTTGGTAATTGTAATGTCAGCCGTTAGGAGTTTCTCACGTTAGTGATGATAATTTAACATTCTAACGTGACAGCTATCAGATCTGCGCCACTAACGGTCCAACCTACTTCAGGATAACTAAAGGCAGAGCTTTCCTTGTAAAAAAAAGACTAAACCAAACGTTGGCAAGGTGAGGTCACTTGAACGAAATGAAGAAGTCTCTATTACAACAGTAATATATCCAACTTCTTGAGTTATTCATCTCAACTGGTTTTGATTAAACTTTTACGTCAGTTTTCTTTGGTTTTGGAGCATTTTTCAAACATTTTAAGAGTACGTTATTGAAGATGTTGGTGATGTTTTAGGCCAAAAAAATTCACCTCCTATTAATAAGTATATGATTAGCATAAGCTAGTGTAGCAGTACTATTTTTCACATATTAGAGAGAATAAGGGGTAAGCAAAAAATTCATTTTCACCAAAATAACGACTCATGGAAAATTTGTTAGCGTCTTCACATACAACTGGCCAAAATTCCTCTACATGGACCATTTCATCATAGAAAACCAACATACTTCTGATCCTTAAACATTTGGACTGCGTCTATCGATTGAAGTGATTGTAGCTGTTTCACGCTAGTTTGACACTTTTCCTCTCATTGTTTTGATATTAGTATCATAAAGCCTCTTATTATACTGTTGCTTGAAACGTTTGTTTTTTTTAAGTAACTTTTAGATCAAAAATAAAAGTTTTTTGTAAATAGAAATTTCGATCTCAAAACATTTCTCCTAGAACTTCATTAACAAATGCATTACCCGTATGGAGGTTTATTTTGTTACTGCAGTGGTTACTTTGTGACAGTGAATTGTTAGTTGAAGCCATGGAGATGAGAAAAAACTATCAGGGCTACGGCTTGTCTAAAACCCGCGAATTACCGTCTTATGAAGTTGTTGTTCAGTCACAATGAATGCCATGTTTGTGTGTGTCATGCTTCTTGGCACTTCTCGTAAACTCCAACATCTTACAATGCTAAAAGGAAAAACTTAAACAACAAGATATTACAGTAATTATTCCGTTAATGAGTAGGGTTTAATGAATAAACGTTTAAGATTTGTGTAAAAAGCTTTACGTCAGGTAATGCGTACATAACATAAAGCTGACCTAATTCTGTTCGTGAGAAGTCTTCCTGTGAAGAGATGGCAGTCTAAGGAATATAAGTCACCAGACAGGGTTTTTTCCGCAATTCCTACGATACTATGAACTTCGATGAGCATTCGAACGGATCGGACACACATGCTTCGCCGTCCCCACTGAAGCTCCTACATATCAACGACTCCAACCTCCAAAGCCAGGTTACAGATGCTTTCAAAGAGGTAAATATTTTAGTTCCCAATTTTGAGGGCACACTTTTTCTCGGAAAAGGAAACGATACCACACTCGGCGGATTCATGGTGAAAGTAAAGGCTCAAATTATTTGGATACAGTCAGCTCACATGGGTGAAATATTAATCTTCAAGGTCGAAGTCATATAAGTCATTGACCCTCCCTAGCTAATAGGGAACTGTGGACAGTTCACGATCAAAGATGTACATCAGACCGCTCATATATTGAAACCAAATTATCCATACGGGAACATACAATTCTTTACCGGTTCCCTTTGGAATAATCTGGATTAATTCTGGAAAACACACTGTTACAGAATCGTGGAAAATATGTTTTCAGGGGAGACAAACAAGTAAGAGAGAGTTATTTGAAATATGAAGTAAATATTAAATGCAATAAAGAAGGCAAAGCGTGAAATCGTATGATGTAAGTAAAACATAATAAATAAGCTGTTATAATGACAACGAAGTATTCATTCATTGATACCGAAAGGTAGTAGTATGCAGCATCGTCAGCAAGAATGTATTATAGTAATACGAGGTCTCAATGCAACCACAAGTACGTTGATAAAAAGGTATGAATTACTGTACTCTATTTCCTTCATTTGCATGAATCACTGCAACGGATTGATGATAATTAAACATTTTGCAATGAAACAAAAAACGAAACTAGTATTTTAATCGACACTTTTTCATGTAACTGACTGAGACTTTCAAGTAACTGAGCAAGGAAGCGCACGGTGACAGTAATGTGTTTCATTTTTTTTATTATGAGCTTTGCAGGCAGAAATAGAAATGTTTAACACAAAAATACCCGCCTCAGGTGCCACATTGAGCTGATAATACATATTTGCCCACTAGTGCCTCAACAGAATAAGGCGACAAGAGAACAAAAGCTAAAAAAATTCTCTAGCATAAAGTATCCACACACTGACCAATTTATAAAGTTGACCTCAACTAACTAAGCTTCCATGGGCATAGGAACGCGGTGACATGATTACAAAAACCATATCCGCTCATGCAATGACTTTTGTTACGAACACAAGGGTCGCCATTGTTGCGATTAGAGCAGATGATATCAATGCTCACAGCATTTTTGCGAGAGTGAACAATACTGTTTCTGGGAGAGGAACTCGTGATCTGCCCATTGGTCATATAAAACTATGCAAGCTTTTAGTTGGCGATCTAAGTGTGGCGGTGGCGGCCGTCAGCTCATTCACTGCTCGTCATGTGGTTTGGAGAAGTCTTGGGCTTGGCGCTAGTCGCCTGCTTCGTGCATGTGGCGTGTTTACCTCACGGAGGCGGCGCATCTGATGGCGGTTGCAAGAACCCGGCCAAAGACAGGGAAAACAACCCCGAGTGTAAGGAAATCAGGAAGGAAGACGATAAGAGAAATGTAAGTAGATTCATACTCAGAATAAAGTCGTAATTAATTATATAATTTTTGTCATTTTCTTCTTCTTCTTCTTCTTCTTCTTCTTCTTATTATTATTATTATTATTATTATTATTATTATTATTTGTTATTGTTGTTGTTGAGAGAAAGTAAGTCCTTATATTTCTAGGAAAGTTTTCTTTATTATTCATAATGATACTGTCATGAGGTTTCAACTACTTTTTTACAATTCGGGGCATTAACATGTAATAGAATATTAAAATACTGATATTACAAGTTCATGCCCTGGTGTTGAGTCATGTCTATTAACCTTTTTATGTGATACAAACATAATCAACTCACATGTCAGTTGGTGGGCCTGGTCTCCTGAGGTATTCTGATTAGTCTTTACGGGGCGGATTTTAATGAGGGTCATTTTTTTCTTTTCACGTTAGAACAATGACTATTAGTATAGGCATATTATGACAAAAGCAAATTCCCATTTTTATATGGCGTTTTTTTCTTCATTTTTCACCCATTTCTACAAATATATCATTTTTTACTTTTTACATGTTTAAAGACTTTTTCGCTTATTGCATCCATTTGAATATAACTTTAATGGTGATTGCTGCAAATAATTTTACGAGATGCAACAAATGTTCTCCACAAAATTACTCATTACCCTTTTGATTTCTTCGCTCAAAAATTGTAATATCAGTCCTTCTGAGTATGTAATCTGAATTTCTTTTGACGCGTATCAGCGTCATTGTAAGTTTGGCCGATTTCAATATAACTTACGTCACAGATTTTCTCGTAAAGAACGGTCAATTCAAAAGTTTGAATTTGAATTCTTCACTTGAATGAAAGGATTACATCAGTAACATATCCAACAGTTTGAGTTGTTCATTTGAACTGTTTATGATCATTTTGTTACGTTTTTTTTTACTTTAGGGCATTTTTAAGACATGTTAAGAGCATTTAACTGATCTGTTTTGGCGATATGTTAGGACATTACAATCTGCCTTTTAGTTCTAATGTTTCGTTATCATAATTGTAACTAGCCACGTCCCAACCAAAGTGACTTCAGGCAACTGCTCACGGACTTTGTAGGGATGAGATTATATCACGCGTAAATCTAAATATATGATTTGGTTCACTAGAGAAATTACTAGTAATATAAATATTTTAAAATTCACGCCTCAAAATCCTAAAACGAATTAATTGAAACCATGGCAATATTGCATAAATAAATAATCTTAGGGAATATCTTTCCTATATTACTAATTTCCAATGTACACAGAATATGAGCAAAACTAAGCAACCTCCAGCTTTATCAGAGGTGTCTATAGTCTTTAATGTACCCATGAAATTAAAAAAACAATTGAACAGTTTTGATTGTGACGTAAGACAAAATCAATTTTGAGTTTGCCGTATGTTGTGACGCATTGAGTATGAGAATTTAGACGATACGTGCAGTATGTCAATAGTGTGGATATCATAATCAAGTATATCCTTTTTTCTTTATAAAACTGTTTCATTTTTATTATTTTCGAGCTTCTGATTATCTTACAAAGTCACGGGCACCTCTTTCATTACTGGAGGTATTGTTTGCATTGTTTTCTTTTAATTTCTGCGAACATTGTAAATGAGAAACGTAGCATGTTATTATTATTATTATTATTATTATTATTATTACAATATATGTAATTATTTTTATAATTGTTTTGTAACGTGAAATATGTATACTACGTTTGGGAGAGTGAGGAACTTCACTTCGTGTTCAGCAGAAAAGGATGAGCCAATCACATTCGCCCAATGCATCAAGAGAAAGTCAACGGGAATTTGAAGAGAGATTATATCAAAAGGAATTAATTTTTACATGAATCATCCAGCGAATAACGTTTATTTAAAGAGCTTACAGAAAGGTGATCTGATGAAAGTGAATTTGTCTTCACTTCAAGATGATGCACTCTGCGAATCACGACTTTAGAAATTTGGATATTTGGATTCCAATTTACGGACAATGAAAATAGTTCACATATAATGATATTATATAATGTCTAATATTTACATTATTATACTTTGTGCTGAAAACATGTGCGACAATGAAATTTTCCAAAAAACAAATATATGTGATTTTTATGTAGTTCAACGCCGTAATAATAGAAGTGAAAACCATTTTTCTCTATCACCTAAACCTTCCAGAAACGCAATTTATCTGCCATTGTCTGCGTTATTTATGTTGTCTCGTTTCTTTTCACATTCTGTTTTCTTAGGAATATCAACAACTGGTTTGGGGAGAAGTGAGGGGAGGCGGAGATAGTCACTTCGAGATAGTCAAGCGACAGTGTGATCACACTTTATCTATTCATGAAGAATATCGTTTGTGCATGTTCTTTTGTTTCTTATACTCACTGATGTCTAAGAAGTCTTCTAATACTCCAAATCTTTGTGCGGCGAGTTTATGACTAAGTCTAAAAGACTTCCCATTTCTCCGCCCGTCAAAAAGGCGTCCGAGGAGTATTTTGAATTAAAAGTAGGTGAGGGTAACTGTTGCTTATGTTGCTTCCGCTGTTTGAGAGGCAGGTTGCATGGAATCTTCCCATCTATGTCATTTGCCAATTGTGGAGAGAACCTAGAGACCACATTACAGATTGCAACTTTGGTTTAACGAAAACGAATAAATAATAACACAAAGTTTCTTATCCAAATTTGAAATCTGATATGCGCCCAGTTTCGCATTCTTATTCTCTCCCAGTTCCAAAACCTCCAATGGCAATGAACAGCGAAATTCCTTCTCGTTTCTCAGTGACATAAAGTTTGATATAATTTAATGATATAAACTGGCTGCTTACAACGTTTGGAATGATTCACAACCGGAGAGAATGGTGCCTATTTATAGATTCCTCGAAGACTAGTCTCAAAGCCAGGCTCTTACATAAAGATTACGAGAAAACTTCGATACTAGTTGAAGCAAACCTATGAAAACATGAGGCTTCTCCTGCAGTATATTGGCTACTCAAATCACAAACGGAACATTTGTGGTGATCTCAAGCACAAGTGAGCACAAGTTCTGAGACTTCTTCTAGAATTGCAGACTAGTTTCACAATATATTGCTGTTTCTTGTGCCAATAGGATAGAAGGGCAAGGAAAGAACATTATGCAGTCAAAGAGTGGACTTTGAGAGAAATGTTCAATCTTTGTGAAAAAAGTCGTAAGAATCTCTTATTAACAAGAACAGTGTGCAGTTACCACCATTCCATGTGAAATTGGGCTTTATGAAGAATTTTGTGAAACCAATGGACAAAGATGGCCAGAGTTTTCAATTTTTCTGTCTTAATTTCTTGCAATTAGTCCTGCAAAAAATAAAGAAGGAATTTTCATTAGGCCTCAAATCCATAACTTGATTAAAGATGTTACCTTTGAGCAGTTGCTGACAGATACTGAGAAGGCAACTTGGCTTGCATTGAAAGATGAATGCCACAGTGTCTATGGAAAACGAAATGTCTGAGAATTAGGGAACTTATGGAATACATGCTGGACAATTGTGAGGTTGTGAGGCGAATCATGTCTCACAAACTACGTTTTCTTCATTCCTATTTGGATATCTTCCCATCTAATCTTCAATATGTGAGTGATGAACGTGGTGAGTGATTTTATTAAGATGTCGCTGTCATGGAAAGGCGATATAAGAGAAAGTGGTCACCACACCTTTTGGCGGATAACTGCTGGTGACTTCTGCAAGGATTATCATTAACCACCGACGTACACGTACTTTCATCTCGCAAGACACAAAGTTAAAATTAGTTGAACCGTGAAATATAGTAGTTTTTTTTAAATTTATAAATAAGTGCATTAAATGAAGAACATGACATCGATAGATGTAGTTCTTCCCCTATGCATGCAATAATAAGCATTTCTGTAGAAATTAAATTTTCGTCACCACTACCACAATCACCGATAGACCATTTAAACTTCTGCAAACCCAGCATCTAAGGTTTACGTTCAAAACACAGTAGATTAATATGCAGATACTTTAAACTATCACCAGTTTCTAAGGCATGCAGAGTGGTCGAAAATGATCATTCTGTCAATAAACATTCAGGCATAGAAAAAAAACTTCATATAAATAATTTACACACGTGATATTTGCACCTTCGAGTACTACTCGTATATGTCAATAAACTTTCACCAAATGAAGTGGCTCAGGGCATCAACTGATGTTACTGCTGTATTTCTGACCGAGAAGTTCTAGGATTTCAGTCCCCGAGGTGGCTAGATATTCAACAGATGTTAAAAGGCGAGGTCGAATTCAGCCACTGCTTGGAGGAGAATTCTAGTGCCTGGTTGCTCTGTCCGATAGATTTCCGTGATTGCTCTGATTAGTAGCAGGTAAATGCTGGAGCAGTCCTCTATCAAACGGGAACGCACCGCGCGTATCTCTCCTTCATATTCCTTGTCCTATCCGAACCCCCTTACTTACATATGCACTACACTGCCACTCATGTCGGGAGCTTAGAGCTTGCCCCGGCAGGGATGCTGCCCCGCTGGTAGGAGATTACTGATTGGGGGAACCCCGTTGGTCGACGGTAGGTTAGTGCCGGATTTCATCACCTGAGGAACAAATTCTCTACACCTATGGGACTAATGGTTTAGAATGTTTACGTTTCCGGTATCACCAATCAATCAATCAGTTAAAGAACGTCGTGCACAGGCGTTCAGCAGGCTTAAATGAACAGTCAGATCCCCTACCCCCGAGAGAAAATGATAAGAGTACTTCGCCCCCGTCACTTTTCCCCTCTCATGCTTTAGAGATGGAAACACAAATAACAAGACTGTCACGGCGAATTCTTGGCCTGGGAGTCAAGGCGAACGTAACATAAGAGGTATAATAATGTGAAATTTTAATACAGACACTCGATGTGCAATTAAATGTGGAATGAAATAGTTGAGGTGTATAATTAACATAATTGGTAATTTACCTAAGAACAAATAAATAAATAAATAAATAAATAAATAAATAAATAAATAAATAAATAAATAAATAAATAAATAAATAAATATTTATATTAATTATAATAATAAATATTATATTATAATAATATTTTTAACACTTAAAAAATAACGAAATGAAATCTCCTTGACTGCGCCAGAATGTGATGTGCACAACACTTCTGTGCGAAGAGTTGCCTAGAATCAGGCGCAAATGTCACATGTGTAACACATTTACATGGAATTTCTAACTATGGTACGTCCGAAGTTAAGAATGAAGTACGGTCTCTAATGACGACATCGATGCCAAATGTGGCGTGATGCTGATTCAACACTCGTACGTATACCTTCCCACAAAAAAATAATAAATTCTAAAGATATTTGCCACAAATTGTTTTTAATATTCTATAATGTATTCGAATTTTACAAATTTAATTATCGTAATGCAAATTTATGTTAATGAGGATGTAAATCAGTTTTGAAACCTTAAAACGGGAGGTTTTTTTAAGAATATCCCGTGGGTCCCTGTACTTCATTCTTAAACTCGGACGCGCTATATGTATTACTTGACCAGAATTGATCATTTTTGTCCCCTCTACATTTCCTAGAATTTTGTAACGTTATTCTCAGTTACCTGTATAAAACGAAGAACTAATATATTGTGTGTCCCACCTAAAACGAGCCCGTGTTTCTCCGATGAAAAAATTCTGAGTGCTGTAGAAAAGCACATTTTAGCGGCTACGTTAAGAACTCTAACCATTTTGAGAATTCACACGGCCAGAAAGATGGAACCATGCTTCATCGCTCTTTATGAGTGAAAAGAGAACTGGACTCGAAACTTTAAGCTAAGTCGCATTCAGTCGCTGTCTGGAGGAGAATTCTAGCGGCTGGCTGCTCTGATCAGTTGTTCTCCGATCAACACCAGGCGAATGCCGGAGCAGTACCCTAAAAAACGGACCAAGGTCCATGCGCGATCTGACCTTCCTCTTCCTTGTCCTATCATCACCCTTACACACACACACACACACACACACACACCTACACTAACACGCCCTACACTACCACACAGGCCGGGAGACCGTCACATCCAAAGAGCTTGTCGCGGCTGGGGCAGTGCCCCTGATGGTGGGAGATACCTAGTTGAGGAAAACCGACGGTAGATCGCCGCCGGATATCGCCATACAGCGGGGGAGAGATCATTGCCACTTCCAGAGCAAAAAACATACATTACACGTACGAGACTAATAACCCTGATAGTTGACGTGCCTGAATTCGGTTACGTCAACTTCACCAAAGTATTTCAAGAAATCGTCGACCCTACAAATGTCTTTTTAACCACTCGTCAATATTATTAATTTTCCTAGCTTTCATGTTCAAAAAAATAAGTAGTTCAATATTGAATGGACAAGAATAATGTGAATTATGTTGAATCGAGAGGTATACTAGGTGAAAATGGGAGTTGAGAATATTCTAATATTCTGTGTGAGTTGGTGGTAGACAAAATATACCTTTCCATAAATCTACCAAGAATGGATAAAAAAACAAAATTACCTATAAATCACTCACAATACTTAATAAGTTTCTCTTTATCTGCAGGACGTAATGTCTGTATTCATTAACACCGGTACGGTTAGAAGTGTACTTAATGCAACTTACAGATGATGGCAAGTTCTTTTAATACCAATCTATGGTGATAATTTCCTAACTGATTTTTTGGAGCTTGCAGTAATTTTTTGCCGAATATTTGAAAAAACTTTTGGAGTTCAAAAAGAAGCATGACAATTTCGTTTAGCATTCAAAACTGAAACTGTTGATCTTCATTGCATGTGCCAATCTTGTGTAGTGTGCTTGGCACTTCATAGTGACAAATATTAACGAATTTGTTCTGATTTGTAGGACAAATGCCGACACACACTGACAGACCCCTCTTTGCGCATCTCATGTAATCAAATATACTTTATTAATTTATTGTTAAATTAATATGATATGGAATTTTTACATTACCTTTAATAGTATTTCTTTCTTTCAGTTCAAGTCCATTATAAGACAAGTATATACAAATGGTTCTGCGGATAGCGACTTCGAGCTGGATGAAGAGTTCTGTGTTTCTGGAGTTGTCAATTTAGACTTCCCTCTCTCCTCAAATATGGTGAGTACTTTTTAATTACATTCAAAGTGAAAGTGTAGAGTATCAATGTTTTTGGAAGTTATCCTTCATCAATCAGTCTACTTCTTGAAAAGGAAGACCAAATTTATTTTTAATTCTTTCCTTTGGAAAAGGAATTATGAAGTATATAATGCATACGTCTGTAGGATGACGTCTTGACGTTATGTTTATATGTTTATGATATATACGTTAGGGGGTACCCAAGAAAATACAGAAAAGAAAAATTATATTGTAAAATCCGCATGTCAAAATTATAACAGTATTTGGTTATAATATTATTTTTATTAAGATCATTAACATAACTGATTATGGACTGTATTACATGTTTTGACTATGCACTAACAAAAAATAAATTGAATCACTAAAATAATTATCAACTAGTTGGGCCACAACAGCACATATTTTCTGGCATTATTTGTAGACTTGCAATTTTCGAAATTTCTGAAAGTTCAATAAAAATGAGACATTCTTTTACGGGTCCCTTCTTCAACCCAAGGACATTTTTTTTGCAAACATTTGAGAAAACTTTTTTATTTGCATTAATTTCAAGCACAAATTACGCGAAAACCACCTTTACTTCAAAAAATTGTACATAACCTTTTTTTAAGAACTGATGTTTTAAACAGACTACAACGCAAAAACTTATATCTTCGATTTTGCAGTTTTGAAATGTTAACTTCTTTTAAATTATTGAAAAAAAACGGAGACTTTGCCGAAAATGTGACCACCGCCATATTTTCTACCGTCCATTGATACACGTAAGGCGATTTTTTTTAAATGAGCGATTTTGAGAAATAAATTGTTTAATAAATGAAATTGCATATATTATGCGCAAAATTACTTGAAAACTACACATATTTTCGCAAATTTGTCTTTAAAGAACAGAGTTAATCCAAGAAAAAATCTCCACCTTCAAACATATAATTGTAAGAAGACGCCCCAGAACCTTGCACTTTTGAAATCATCGAAAAACGAACATCAGACATCCACGATTCTCGTACCATTTACGCTATCCGAGTTCAAAGCAAAAGTACAAACATCTTCCTACAAGTATAATATTAAAGATGGAGCTATTTTAGAAAGAAATCTGATCATTAAAACCTCTTGAACTTAATTGATGTTTAATTTTTTGAAAATATGAGTAGATTTCGTGTAATTTTGTTCAAAATAAAGACAAATAAAACACAATTTAACTTTTTCTCCAAACACCGCTCCAATTATTTCTTTCAAATTTTCTTCTCATATGTATCAAGGAACTAAAAAAAATACGGTTTTAGTACTATTTTCGGCGAACACTCCGAACTTTCGAAAAAAATTCATTAATATTTCAAAACTACAAAACTGAAGATCAAGATTTAGCCAAAATCTCTTTTATAGAAGTAGTTTTTAATTAAAATTGTGCACAATTTTTTTGAAAAACGAGTAGATTTCGCGTCATTAGTGCCTGAAATGGTATTTGAAACACTTTTTTCATTTAATTGGAAAAGAAAAGTGTGGCGGGTTTTCCCACCTCAAATGACTCTCTCTATTTAATACTAAGATCTAAAATGAAAACGAACTAAAATGTAAGCTGAAATATATTGTTAGAGTGATAGTGGCCAGAACAGCTGTGAAAAGATTTTTGTATATCCAAAATATTAGGAATACACGTTTTTGACAGAAAATTATATTAGATGTAACATTATGTAACTATTTAAAATATTTTTTTTATTTTTTCAGGTTCATTTCTTCGTTCAAAAGAAGACAAGTCAGAAATGGGATATTATCGTCGAGAACAATCTTCCCTGGTCAGACTTTATTAACAAATTTACTCCACTATTTTCTCCATTAAATTGTGCCATCAAATGCAATAAGGGTGAACCTAATGATGATTATGTTTTTGAATCGAATACAAATAAGTGTGAAGTGAGTACTTAATATAATCCAAAAAACTCTAATTTAGTTTTAATTGACGTATTTTTAAATTGTCTTTTTTGGGAAAAGAAAGGAACACGATTACATATTTACAGTTCGACAGTCTGGTCATGGGTTAATGACCCCACATCAACTTTATCCGGTGACATAATAACTAAACGTGGAACTTGCCACAATACAAAGACAAATAAAGAGCTAATTTACAAAGTTACTAGTCTGCATTAAACATTTTTTGGGAATGGAAAGTATATACATTCAATATTCCATACAAACGGGGTCAGTGCGTTTCCAGATTCGTTTAACATAGTAGAAAAACAATTTTTGAATACGGTGTTTGGCAACATGATGGAGAAATGACTTAAAAATATAAGTAAAACAAGAAGACAAATATACATAGAGATGCGTCACTTTGGAAGTAATATAATTGAGAAAAGTCTATTCTAAAGGATTTATTGGATTGAAATTAACTTAGAACAAGTTACTAAACTTTTTGAGACAAACATTTGCATTGCAGAAACAGGAAGTAACAAAGTACAGAATTTACATAATTCGACTGCTTTTTTATTTCTGCGTTAATTTTTGTTTTTGAACATGTTTTGTAAATAATAAACAATTTATGTTTCTGGAGTGTTTATATTTCTGCAATACAAATTTTTGTCTAGAAAGTATTTTTTTCAAACCAACTTTTGAATGCTTATTACGGCTCAGGCATTCGGAATATCTAAAGAGTTTATTAGACACAAAATGCTTAAAATTGTCTTAAGAGCTTATACTCTAATTTTCGAAGTTTTCTCACTTAGCACTACATATATATATATATATATATATATATATATATATATATATATATATACTCGACGTATCTAACAAGCTGGTGTCGAAAAAATCCTGACCCTGTTACGTACAGTATCGATGATGTTGGCTAATTCTAAATCGTATACCTCCTTTTATGATGGACTTTTCTGCGCCTTCACTTCGCTCTATGATGATGAGTTCTTCATGAAGCAATGGCCGCACCTCGTCTGCCCTGCCACGAACGGGGAGAGGTGGCTCAGGGCATCAAGTGATGTCACTGCAGTGCATCTGACCATTCTACTTTCGAGTCCCGACAGGGTCAGGATTTTTTCGACACCAGCTTGTTAGATACGTCGAGTTGAGTCGTTGTCTGGAGGAGTATTCAGGCCTATAGTTTTCCGTGGTTTCTCCTATCAACACCAGGCGAATACCGGAGTAGTACCCTAACGAACGTGCCAGGGACCGCACACGATCTTTCCTTCATCTTTCTTGTCTTATCCACACTCCATACATACAGACACACACTTACACTCACACGCACTACCCAGGCACACATGTCGGGAGACTGATCGGGAGCTTAGAGCTTGTCCCGACTGGGGCTGTGCCAGGCTACTGGGAGATATCTCGTTTGGGAAAACCCCGATATCGGACGGTAGGTCTGCGCCGGATATCGTCATGTAACGGGTAAGATCACCGCCACCTACCGAGGATGATCATGCACTACACTTACGGGAACAATGACATTGTCCGTTGACGCTCCCGGAATCACTAACAATTATTCAATCAATCCATGATACGAATTTTGCTGGCGATCCAGCAGATCTTTCGCCTGATTTATGAATAATAAGTAATAGGCTAATATGTCCCAAAACGAAATCTGCAATATTAATTCCGTTGATATGAGGTTTGTTGTTGTGAATGTTGATATTTGTAAGAGCTCACAAATGCTCTTACAAACACATGTTCACCTCTCAGTTCATTCATTCTGCATATCCTATCTTTAATAATGTATTCATCACATTTTATATCACGATGTAATTTATTTATATTATAAGACTATTTTGTTATCCAGCTTATCTCATACAACGACAGTTTCAGTTCTCCAACTCTTTCCCTTTAGCTCACAATCACCGATATGCATAAGCTACTCTTCTCGGCGACTCGATCAGAAACGACCATCTGATTCCCATCTTCAACA
Source organism: Gryllus bimaculatus (assembly GCA_017312745.1). Taxonomy (NCBI): domain Eukaryota; kingdom Metazoa; phylum Arthropoda; class Insecta; order Orthoptera; family Gryllidae; genus Gryllus; species Gryllus bimaculatus. The sequence continues at coordinate 3,898,041 of BOPP01000040.1, read as the reverse complement.
TTTGTTGCCGCAGTCGAATACGACTCGATCGATTCTTATTTCGATTTTTACGCGCCATCTTTTTCCAATAGCAGTAGCGTTCTCTACTAGCGAGAATCATTGTACGAATACTATGATCCCTCCCTTAGAATTATAATGATTTTTGTTTCATTGTATCCTTCGTTGAAATCAAACATTTTAAGCTCTAACTTGAGGTTCTGAAAACTCTAAGATTGATGTTTGGACCACCGAGTGGTCCTCGCGATCCTGCAGATTATGTTTTTGACACAAGCAATGAGGACGGGAACAAATGAAACACACTTTTTCGTAGAGATTTTCATAATATAAATATATGATCTATTTACTCCCAATACGGTTTCAGGTTTACAGTTTTGATGACCCACAAATGTTTTTTGCATTGTTTTTTAGATTTCGAATTGGAAGTTACAAATGGGAGTTGCATATTTCTGAAACGCCTTCTGATATTGTAGCTGTACCTTTATTAACTTTTTCTTCTGATCACGTTGCAAATTGAAATTTTATCTATCTCTACACGCAATTATATCTTGCAAATCTTGATTTTGAAACAGCTACTTGCATAGATCCCGTTCACTGAAGATCATCGAATTCTAATTCAATTACATCTTTGGCGGTAGAAGCAATCTATATTAATTTAAATCAATTATCACAGAATACTGAGTATTTGAACCCATTCCTAATGTCAGTGGATATAGTAAATATTTCGTCATATACTATCACATACCACCACATATATGGTAGTATCTATAGATAAATAAAGTGTTATTTGCTTATTTATTGAATAAAACTTCTTATTCACCCCAATAATACAAAATTTAGTTATACGTATAATCTGCAAGCGTTTCGTATCTCCAGTATCTAGCGAGAAACATACTTTTCAAATCTTCAAATTTTAGAGGCAAAGGTTCAAGAATTTCTACCAATTTTTTTGTATTATTCTGGAGCATCTGCTCGACAATCCTTACCTTTTTATTTTCCCTCACTGGATATTCAGAAATATAATTCTACACTGCTTTTATAACAGTACAGTGTTTTGTTCATTTTGCAGCACTTGGTGTTTCATTTACTGCGCGTGTGGCTAAGCACTATTCTGTTGTATAAGTATTGCAAATTGCATCTTTTCAATTAATTAAGAGAAAATGGAAATTGTGTATTCCATGTACAAGTGTCGAAAAGTAATTTAATTAAAGGTACAATTAGAGGAAATGGCTATCGTGGCGGAAAAGCCATTTAATTACAAAAGTCGAAAGTGGTTATTGTAGTTGTTTCAGTTTATTTAGGCATCCAGTGTTGTTGTTTTTTTCGAGATCAAATACAATATATTATAATAATTTTACATATTATTTGCTTCTAATATTGTGTTATTGTTTCAGGAAATATACTTTGATCGAGTTTGCTTGTTCCCAAGGTCACTCCCACAAGATTTCGCAGAAGCCACGTATCAAATGGTTTTCAATATGGATTCGGATTGTGACTTAGAAGGTATTGGATTCATAATTACCTTCGAAGTTCTAAGTAAGACCGAAGACGAATAGAACTCTGTGTAGCAATGCTTGGTGAGGGAAATACATGTATGTCAAGAATAGCTTACGTGTGTATCATTGGTCAAGTGTCATCTTACATTTACACAACGCGTATCCATCATCCTAAGCACAGAAATGAAGACGTTGGTACTAAAATGAACTAATACTATCGCATAATGTTTTCAAACGTAAATAACAATATCTGTGATATAAATTTAATTTAGGTTACACGTTTTGTTTATCAATCCGTAGAGTTCCTTCCTCAGAATGTTCATGTATAACTTAACGTTCTTTCTAAAGGATGTGCCGCCTTAAGTAATATACGTAAAAACAGTTCTTTACCTTGCATTAAATTAGTATTCTAAGTATAGTACGTTTAATCTATGAAACGTTACTAAAAACAGAAGTGACGTTCCCTTTATCGTCATTTATTTTACAATCTAGAAAACTTCGCGTTTAAATTAGATATGAGCTCATTTCATCTGCATCTCAGATACATCTTGCCATCAGCTGAGTAAAAATTAGACTACCTTCTATGTAAGTCTGTTAAATGCGGTACCTTTTCACAAAACCTGTCCTCTTTTGTGTTGTTCATAGACTTCTTTAAACACACACAATGTTTTTGTGAGTAAAATATTCTTAATGGGAAATTTGTTTTTCGATTAAGGATTAAAAAATGTCCTTGCGTTAATGGAAAAAGTGACTAATAATTTCTTTGATAAAGAGGTTAACAACGATTTCACCTTTTTTCTCTCAATTGTACTCTAAATTCAAAGAGTGTGAGGTATGATATTAGATTTCTTCAACTCTACAAATGCCATTCCAAAATGCTTCAGAGAGTCAACAAACTAGTAACCAAAACGCTGTAACCTTTTTTTATTTCAATATTTACTCAATTATATTAGCAATCAAATCTAACGTACACCACGAAGTACGCCTGTCACTCAAAAGTTGGTGCCGCAAACGCTAAAGCAAGTACATACATGACGCCAACAATGTTATAACGCAGGCTCTTCAACGACCATACGAGAAACTTGCTTGATTCAAATTTTGTATTTTCTGAATGTCTGTGTTGGTTTATAGTCAAAGTGCTTTAATAATTGACATTAATTGATCTACGAATCGTCGTACATGAAGAACCGTTGGCGCCGACGAGACTACGCTATATGTATGTAAATATAAATGGTATGTTTACACACAGCGCTTCTTCAAACACAATTTATAAGAAACGTTCATGATAAGCAATATTTTATCACCTTTACTTTCGACCCGGAGAAAGTAAAATGTGTAATTGCTCTGTATCAATATTTTATCTTTTCGTCAGAAAAATAATATTATTATATAGGCGAAGCCTATCCGAATAACCGATATTACTAAGGCAGTAGTGCCGTGGCGATAATAAACGAGGAAGATCGAGGGTTCGAGTCCCGACCCGTGGGTGTGTTTGTGTATATCTGAAAGTGTGTATCGTTCATTCATCCTTCATTATCATCACCATTCCATTTTCCATCCTCCCAGAACTAACAACCCTGGGGTATAAACATTGTATTCAGCATAATGCTGATCCCCCTAAAAGGAGTCACATACATTTGCCACGGGATAAATGTTACTGAGCGTCAGTAAGTGCAGATGTATGTCCGTGTGGTCCTAGACGACCAATTCGCGTCCCAAAAAATGTTTCATAGGCGAAATTCAGTAAGAAGTTTAGATCTTATGATTTTTTCAACTTCTTTGGCCTCGAAAAATCCGCTAGAAAATAAAAACACGTTTAAAAACACAAAATGGGAAATTACAGCTGTTACTTAAAGAGATTACCACAAATGTAATTAGTTGAGCTACAATAACACAGATTTTCTCGTATCAGATAATTTTCTAATTTCTATACTCTGGACTAGCTTTTTGATTTTGACCTACTCTCTTTCCAGATACTATATATTAGTACTTAAAGGATATCTTCCCCTTTTTCTTCATTTCTTCGAACCCCTAATGGTAGAACTAGAATCTTGCGGAATTTTACGCTTACAGAAAGTATGAGAGTGTTTGAGTTTTCAAAGCACTACATAACTTTCTCTCTAATCCGTTGGGCGAAAGTAAAACAATACAAAAAATAGCGTTTATTTCATCTTATACAGTACATTTAGTACTAACACTACAAGAATTTGAAATTTTTTTTAATTTTCGTAAATTCAGAGTTAACAGTGAAAATTGGCCTTTTAAATTTTCTTTAAAAGTGTATTCACTCTGTTCTTACAAGATATTTAAAGAAAAGTTTGAGAAATTTTTGAGAACATTTTGATAATATCTCACGAACTTATTTCAAGATCTGAAATTTTAGTACCGTATTTTGTGAATTCATTTACAGTGCTTCCTAAAATTAAAATATCAGTTTCAAACTCAGAGCACCTCGAGTTCATTCAAATCGATTGACAAACATCAATTTTGAAGAAAATCAGCCGAAAGGGTTTCGCGCTGCTTTAACCACAGATCGACGGACAGACAGACCTTTTGGTTTCAATCGATTTTTTGATAGAAACGAGCCACAGAACATAGGAGATATGCAAGAATTGTGATAGCCTATATTTTGCTTTTTTTATACATTGGATCAAGTGTTTTTGAAAGTTCTTGAAGTAGTCTAAAAATGAATCTAAATTATTAAGACCTGTTACTTAATCGTTAATATGATAAATTTAATGTCAGGAGATAAATTAACCATAAAGCAGTTTTAAATCAGTACGTCGGTGTATTCTCCTCAGAAAGTTCCTCAACCTTTACAGAATTTCTTTAATATTCTTACTATAGTTTTAAAGTAAAAGAGAACCCCAAAACTTCACCACAACACAGGTTGAGAGCTCAACATCTACAACGTAAATAATGTATTTAATTACGTTAATATGCGTATTGATTTAATAGATAAGCAAGGGGAAAATGCTGTAAATTTGGTTTTAAAACTACAGTAAAAAAGTACTGCAGAAACATACATTCTCACAAGACGCAATACGCATTCATACAGTAATATTCACGATTGTTCTGCGACATTAGATTTATAATTAATAATACAAGTTATATTAGAGACAGCAATACCACAGTATAACTGTGTACTTGTTTTGGAACAATGTCGGTGGCAATAAGAAAAAAATTAACTCCAAAGAAACGATTCAAAAAACGCAGATCAAACGCAGGTAACTCACCAGAAAGTCAATTTAATCATCAAGGGAGTGTTGCTGACCCATCAGGATTGCCAGATGTGGTGTGATCTCTTTCCCCAGCAGTACTACGGAATTTCCCCAAATAACCTCTCCAATGACACAAAATTTGTAATGCAGAGACGTTTTCCAGCGCCGCGGCAGCTGAGCAGTCACTCCTTTCTGTAAAATGATGCTTTGAAAACGTGCTCTAATATTCAGTAAAATAAAAATGCCTTGAATATGAATAGAAAGAAAAGTTTCAACAAAAAAGAACAATAACTAAAGATGTAATTAAAATAAAAAATGCAATATGTTATACTGCTTCTTTTATCTGTGTGAATGACAAGGTGATAATTTGGGTATCTGGTGGCATTTAAAATTCCCGTTAACATTGTGACTCAAACTGGTACCGAAATCTCATTAGCTAAAGTCGGATATGATGCGCAAAAGCTCACCCATCTCTTTCCACCGTGCTTCTAACTCAAGGAATACCAATTCACCCCAAGTTTAAATCAGAAAACGCCGTTGTGTTAACTTGCCAAATACATTTTAAACATGATCGCGTCGAATACGTTCTGAGAAATGGCAACACAGTTTGCGAAAACATAATGATTTAAAATAAAACGGCATTGAATAAGAGAGGAGAGGCTACTTCAAATTTCAGTTTTGATATCGTCTACTTGACTGCCCCTTTTGAAAATGAACTGAAAAGAGGATTCTTATTATTTAGAAATTCAGAGTTTCCAAAGTTGTTTTGGTTTCCTTATTCAAAGTTTAGCGTGGATTTACGACAAAGGTGACACAGGGCATGTCGTATGTCACTGCACTGTATCTGGTTAAGAAGTCCTAGGTTCCAGTCTCGACGGTGGCAGGAATTTCAACACAAGGAGTCAACACACAGCTCGGTTGAACTAAGCACCTCCGTCTGGAGGACCTAGCGGCCGGCTGCTCTGATCGGTGGTTTTCCGTTTTTTTTATCAATACCAGACAAATACCGAAGGAGTACCCTAACAAACGGAATACGGACCTTTCCTTTCTCTGTCTTGATCTCTTCTCACCCCTTTCTTACATACTTACACTTACATGCACTACACTATCACACTTGTCGGGAAATCAGTCAGGAACTTCGAGCTTTCCTACTTAGGTCGGCGCCGGATCTCGCCAGTCAGTGGAGGAAGATCACCTCCACCTCTTGCGAAGAAAACATGCCCAGTAATTACGTGACAAAATATCTTAGCAGTTGATGCGTCCGGAATCACTAATCAATCAAGTATATTGCAGTTTCAAAAAAAGGGGTCTCGCCTACGAATATGTCGTTATATCTTATGAAAATAGAGTTCTTTAAATCCATTTCTTCTACAGGACATTTTATTGTCAAAGACTTCTGATTTCACATATAATTTTATTCGCAACATCATTTACTACTTTCTCTCACTCTACTTACGTTGTAGAGCATGAATTGTAAAGCTGTAGCGGAAAACGTCGACAGAATAGTTGAATAATGTCTAACTTCAATATTGTTGTTGTAGTAAGACGTTGAAAATTTTGAACTTTTGCAGTTTTCAAAAAATTAGAGATTTTAACAAACATGAGACCCGCACCTCTTAGTTAAGAATCCATTACGCTATCCGGGAAGAACGTTTAACCAAAAATGTTGGGACCATTTTTGAGTATAAATTCATTTTTTTAAAATCTATATAACCCTGCGGTGCGTGTGCACCCACGCCCACTTTTCTCAGTGCAAGCTTTTTGCACCAACCCGGCTCGTGCGAGGTCCGTATACACTGTATGCTGTTGGGGCTTCACAAAGTGGTTTACTACAAGTAAGGGTGTGGTGTCCCCTCAATGGCTTATGAACAAGTTTCTTACTTGACCGCAGAAAAAATTGGAAAATTCTTAAAAAGAATTATCTCATGGGTATGGTAACGGTATAAGAGAAAGGCAAAAACAAAATACCTAGGCACGGTAGGAATATTTACAATCACAGAATAATGGAATTCACTGAGATACGCTGAGAAATAAAAAAAAAACAGAAACACACATAAACTGAGCACTGCAGGAATATGAATACACTGATATACAATAACAAATGTGAAACTTTTAAACAATACCAACTCATTGCAATATCAACTGTTTCTAAGGATCCTTCCTAACTTTAACAGTGTTACCTAAATATTTACACAAAATCTGACTTGTGAGGTATTCAAAACTTCCTCCACATAAATTTCATCCTTTACTCATGTATTAAATTACACCGTTTTTTGACAATTTGAATTACTAAAGTAACAGCTAGTAAGCCTTTGCCTTTATGAAGTTCAAAAGAACAGAAACTTATACATAGGCAAAACTTGCGTGAAATTTACACTGATAATAAATCTGAATTTACACTGATATTATTCACATATATTTACTTTAATTAAATTATTCACAAAAGACTTTGCATGAAATAGAATGAATGACATGTAAATTTACTTCAAAGCTATTCCCACAATCTAGAATGAAAAAATATTATACTTTAGAAATATACCATATTCTGTCTTCAAAACTCTGTCTTTCAAATTCTGACCTCCGTTTCCATGTTCTACTCCCCCTCTACGAGTCTCCAAAACCGAGACTCTGAGCGACTTTCACAGAGCGGTGTGCACAGGGAGTGGAATCCCCCCTTCTCTGACTGTTCGAAAAGAAATGTTAAAGCTATCTGATTGCAGAGAACAAATTACGAAGTTGCCCGTCCTGTGATCTATGTACTCGTACTTACAGCGGGCACTAGTGCAATGAAAATCCCTCCACACCTTACGAAATACCGATGGGCGCGCTTAAGACAGAGACAGTCAGAGAGAGAGAGAGAGAGAGTCGGAGACAAAGGGAAAGAGAAGTGGCGCGCTTAAGTAAAAGAGACAGAGTAACATAAACAGAGGCACAGTGAGAGACGGAGACATTGAGACAGACAGAGGAGGATCGAGGCAGACAGAGACAGAGATATACAGGGATAGACATAGATAGAAAAAGTAGACAGAGACAGAGACAGAAACAGAAAGACAGAGAGAGAAAGACAGAGACAATGAGAGAGTCAAGAGACAAAGTCATAGAGAGTCAGGGACAGAAAGATACAGAGAGAGAGAAGCATTGAGGGAGAGACAGCGACAGAGAGAGAGAGAGAGACAGACAGACAGACAGACAGATACCGAGAGAGACAGTTACAGAGAGACGATACGGAGAGAGAGACAGAAGCAGGAGGAGGCGAAGATAGACAGATAGAAACGCAAGGAGAAACATAGACAGAAAGAAACACAGAGAGACAGACGGAGACAGAAACTGGGATAGGGAGATGAAGACAGAGAGAGACTGAGAGTCAGAGAGAGAGAGGGAGACCGAACAGACTCGAAGAGACGGAGACAGAGAGAGACAAAGTCATAGAAAGAGAGAGACAGGGACGGAGAGACGAAGAGAGGGACAGAGACGGAGTCAGACATACAGACAAGAAACAGAGAGACGGTGAGAGGGAAACGGAAAGATAGAGAGAGACGGTGGACAGTGACACGCGTAAGAGAGAGAGAGAGAGAGAGAGAGAGACGGAGGACATCAACGCATGTAAGTAGGAGAGAGACAGACAGGCACAGACAGAAACAGACAAAGAGACAGAAAGAGATAGAGACAGAGACAAGTAGAGAAACAGATACAGAGATACACAGACGTTTTCTTTCTCACGACGACTGAAAATGAACAAACGGGCAACACCGGGTAATTTGCTAGTTTACTATATTTAGGAACAAGATTTATCTACATTTTCGTTATTAGGGTACAGCAATAAAATTCTTTCAAAAGTTACCCGTTTTCCGGCGCACGATTACAATAATTCCTCTTCTTGCGGAAGGGAGAGAAATTAAAATAACTGACTAGTAAAATTGGCTTGTAATTTGGAATTTAATTTTTATTGCATTTTTTAAGATCGCGTAAATCTGAGCTGTTTTATGCTATTCTAATAAAATAAGTTCGCTGATTCCTGTATGATGATTACCAATTGTCCATTGCCGATGCCAATCCCTATCTTTTGCGATTCAATTTTCGCAGAAATGGGGAATGATTATGTGTTGTGACAATGTGCACTTTTATGCTGTCATAGCACTTCCTTTTTCAAAATTCATTTTATGCGTTGGCCTTGCAGCCATCCAGCTGTTGCATCCGTTTCCTTCAGGAAACCTGTTGAATAGTCTCGCATTTCCGCTTCTGCATTTCGTTTACTCTCCCCATTGGTTCACTGCAGAATTGTCAAAAAAGTTGAAGCCCCAGTGAAATAAAAAAAACACAGATCAATGCGTCTGTATAGTTTTACCTGATTAGTTGGTAAAACATGAAAGTATGTTAGTCTTTTGCTTTACTATATTATCAATTACTACAGTATAAAGATTGTAAAAATGATAATAAATATAAAGTTCAATTCCATTTTTCTTATTCACACATTTCTCTTTAGAAATGGAATCTAGAAATGTATTTAATATTTCTATACCTTAACATAATAGCAAATTTTTTAACTATTTATAGTATTCAGTTTTATTGCATTTGAACATGTTTGCAAAATATTGGTCGTTAGGAGCGAGCTTTTCAAATGTATACGAATGCAATAAAGCAATAATATAAACGAATTGCACACCTTATTTTTTTAATAACAGCATTAACAAATTATAAGAGAATAAAAATTAATTTTTGGAATGATCTTGATTGTGACGTTACGGGTATTTTCCATTGTGCGGAAAAACTTTTCGACTGTTCGGTTGAATCTCGTCCGTCTCCAGTAGTTTCTGTCTCGAGACGCTCATGGTTTACCGCTCCGATACCACCCCACGATTCCCTTCTGCGATTGGCTCCAGGTGTGATGAAGCAGTTGTTCGTGCCAGGAGCGGCAAGTACGTCATAATTTCTGGCGAAAGATATAATTTAATGAAAAACATTTTGAAACGCAAAGGTTGTTTAAAATGTTGTAATACAAAAAATGTATTGTCTTACAGAAATTAAAGTTTACTCTATTCGATATTTTACGATTACCGTATGTTAAAAATATGCATTACTTACAGCTAACTCATGAAAAGTAGCTCTACTAATTCAAGTAATAACATACGCTTTTTATGAGTCGAAAATATCTATTTCATTATCAGATATTTCCACGTATTGTAGCACATACAATACACGTAGGTAATGCTTAAAATAATCGAACAGAGAGTTATCGTCATTCTAAGAAAACCTCCATTAAATGAATATGTACTACATAAATGGGGGGCAATTTTTCGGCAAATAATTTTATTTTACACGGTGAAATCTTTATCGTCTACGAGACGTATCCAAAAAATAAGTTTTCTTAAATCGTAAACAAAAAGGAAACACAATTTCACGGAAAAAAACTTTGTAGCAGCACACGACGTATATGGCATTATATTTCAACATAATAATCACCAGTATTGAGACACCGATCAACATTTGTACCCCAGGTGTCTAGACGTACTCCATCTGCGATTGGTACCAGTGTTTGAAAGACACCTGCAACTCTAGGTCAATGTGATACAGTTAATGCTGTCTGGACGGGAATATCTTGAGACGATTAATTCTCAAAAATATACATGTATTTAATTCAAGGCGTATAAAAATTGTAAAATTAATGTGAAATAATTATTTAAATAACCAATATTAATGTAGCTAAAATATTTAAATTCATTTCAAATAAAACCTATTTATCAGCAAAATAACCGTTTCAAATGTTTCAATAACTTTATTTCAATCCTGAGTAATCCAAGAACGAAAAATATAGGCAATTCACAATTTTTAATCAACATATTCAGTCAATAATATATTTCTTAAAACAGGCACAATAGGTATAAGAAAACATATTGATTACATTGCATGAGAAGTACTCTATTTAATAACTTGAACCAGGAATAAAAGTTCCTGATGAGTGATGGCAATAACGGTAAGTGATCACTGAATGAAAATGTGAAGCAAGGTAATGTCTTTATAACCTCTTGTTTTTTGGGCTCATGGCCGCAGTGGTAAACAAAGATAAATGATCATTAAACAAAGAAGTACCTAAAACACACAAAATTATATGCCAGATTAAATTCAAAATATAAACGAATGTCTTTAGTTATTAAAATAGATCAAATCACAGCGCCATAATAACTAATAAACTAGAGGAGCTATAAAAGCACATGCTTTCCACAATATTATAATGTTATCATTTTGTAATATTATGTCACAATTTCGGCCTTTCTTACACTACACAACTATCACTATCTTGTAAGTAAACGAAGAGTAACAAATATATTTTTTATACAAAACGTTAAATGAAAACATCTCTCTGGAATTGAATTCTGTGTATAAGGTATTCGGTGAATCCGCGAATATATCCGACGAGTATTTTAACCTTAAAATATTCTGCGTAAGCAGAATGCGATAAGGTAAAATATTAAAAGGTACCCGCTGGCGGTGGAGGTTGCGGCGACGATAGCTGCTTATGCCTCAGCGCGTTGTGGCCAGTGCTGTTTTAAAACAACAATAGACGTTTGGCATGAACATTTTACAACGCAGTAACACTAAAGCAGCAGAGGGCCTTGCTCTATATTTCAACTCGCAAACTAGTAAATAGTCAATATCGCGACATTCCCCACAATTGTTACAACGAAGAAATGAATGGCATCAAATAATATTTTGCAACTGCGGATTTTTACATGGTTCGGAAGATCAAGAACATCACGTTCAATAAATGCAGCAACACATTCATTACCTACAGTATCATATTAATCAACAAATACAACATCAGCAAGAAATTCAACAATTTAAAGAAATACAAAATATTATATTCACTATGGAAAAAAAATCACAGCTTTCAAACCCGGTACCAACTCAACCAAAGACAGAAGTCATTCTCTAAAAAGACCAAGACACTCTTCAGAAAATACTGAATATACATATAATGTACCTACATCCTCAAGATATTACAGAGAAGAAGATTCTGAAATAGAAAATAGAAAATTAAAACTGCGCAATAGACAGAAATTATTCGTTTCATGCTAAAGAAATTAAGGATATTATCCAGAACGAATTCACTACAAAGTGTGGAAGGAATGTAATAAAAATTATGTTTTCCACAATTCAAAATTCGTACGTTTAGAACGTTTTGTAAAAGTGAAAAAAAGACCGATTTATTTTTTAGGTAAATCTGTTAAATCAATAACTGAAAAACTTAATAGCAAATCATTCCAGTAAGTGTCAAGACTTTACAACAAATAAAAACTACCCCCACAAACATGATCTATAGAACTAATGGACTGTTCTGAAGATAAAGCTATTTACGCACTTGATCAATTTAACTACTGTGTCATAAACGTTCAGCCTCGTATCAAAATCTCCCTTTACATTGTAAATGTCAAAAATTCGGTCATACACTAACTAACTGCTTGTTGATCCCAGATGTGTTACATGCAATGAACTACGCCATTATTCAAAATGTAGTAAATCAAAACAACCACGTCAAATTGGTGTTAATTGTCATGGAGAACATATAGCAAACTACCCTGCTTGTGTAGTTTTTTAAAAAAGAGCTTAAAAAATATCTCTCATTATAATAATTATTAAAATTATCTCAATAACAATAATAATAAAAATAATAATATAAAACAATACCATACCTAACTTTAATCCCAATGCAAAAGAATTCCCTCCATTTCCTAAGCGTTCAGCATGGCAAAATTCACAAAATCCTATTCAACCATCTTTAGACATTTCAAACTTAATGACAACCATAGTTTCACAAGTAATTTCACTGACCATGCCTCAGATACAAAATTTAATTCAAAAGCTTATTTCTTAATAACATAATGGATAATAATTTTACAGAATTAACATTAGTTAGCTGGAATGCTATTGGCATTAAAAGACAACACGCTATTTTTAAACATTTCTTGCACGAACACAAAATTCTCATTGTATGTGTTATTGAAACATTTATTTTAAATGAAAAACTTTCGTATAAGAGACTATAAAACCTATAGAAATGATATCAGATATAGATATCAGATATAGCTTCAGATATTATCAGATATAGCTTCAGAAAGAGTATTAATACTCGTATCCATACACCTCAATGACAAATTGACTTTTTGTTCAAATTCCGAAAATCATGAATTCAATTCTATTTCTATATTCCCTGATAGTGGGTTTTATTCGGCATTCTTGATAATAATAATAATAATAATAATAATAATAACAATAACAATAATAATAACAATAATAATTATTATTATCGGGAAAATATCAAGAGACGATCCAGAAGTATATCGATATCGCCCATGAAGTCGCAACTCTGGAACTTCAGTGAAGTGACAACGGTGCCTATAATAATATCAGCTACACGAGTGATCCCGAAAATGACACTTCGGGCACTGGAGTGTCTTCA
>BOPP01000040.1:3866395-3880774 GCA_017312745.1 Gryllus bimaculatus | reverse complement strand
ATATATATATATAAGAGAGAGAGAGTGAGTGAGAGAGAGAGAAATTGTTTTAGGCAAAAATCTCAATCTTCAACTTTGGATTTTTTAAAGATAATATATTGCTGTTTTCGAAAATACGTCAGAAATAAGACTAGTATCGCTTTTTTACTGTCCTTTGCTACACACGAGGAGAAAATGTACGGAAAAAATTTTAAGCCACTACTGATAAAATCAAATGCTTTTAAAAATTAAAAAATGTCTACATTTCACCCAAAATTACGCGAATATTTCTCAAGTTTTTGAAATCTTGTACGTATTAAAACGGACATACGTAAACTTGTACGTGTACAAATGTTCACTTCTGCAATTATCGGAAAATCAGGGATTACAAATGAGACCTGCGCTATTTTCATAACTTACGTCCATTACGCTTTTCGAGGACAAAGTATAATGAGAAGTTGGAGTTATTTTTGAGAAATATTTGAAAATGATATCATATAAAGTACCACCATAAAGTATAAAGTATACCAGTATAAAGTACCAAAGTACCAAGTTTCATATAAAGTACCACCAAAATATATTTACTACGTTTCAAACTCTGAGGACCTCCAACGTCGTTAAATTGATGGAGAAATAACAATTTTATTGAAAATATCCCGAACGGTTTTGGTGCCAGCTTTGACTACAGACAGAGAGATGTTTTGCCCATTCTATTTTGCGTTATCAAGGAACCACAAAACATGTATTCTAGCTAAAAACGTGTTAGAGGAAGTAGCTTACAACATATACGAACAAGATGTACCCATTTTTTCCTTACCAGTGCTCGGCAATAAGTGTTCTTGTTGGGTTTTTTTGCCGAAAGTTTGCTATTTTCTGGCGCACGATTACCATAATTTCTCTTCTTACGAAGCAAGTGAGAAAAAGTAACAAATTCTAAGTAAATACATGAGTGAACGTAAGATCGTGAACCTATTTGCTGACAGAACGCTGTGAATGAAAGTTTACTGAAAAGCGAGATCCGTGGGAACTAGTTCAATATCTTTTTAGTGCAGCGGCCAGGAATCCAAAATATACTATCAAGAGCTTTGCGGATCGAAAGCCAAGGAAACAATTTTGTAAATTGTCTAAGAGTATGTTGGAATACCCAATGATTCGTTTTCTTATGGGACAAAATTTAAGTCCCAATTAAATATAAAACTCGCTGTAACTCCCATTATTTCATTATAAGGAATTGTAGAACTTAATTCATTTTTTAAAATTAAATTTAAGATTTACCCTTATAAAGTTTCTTTTCTACTTTTTTTTTCTTTATTATTAGTATTCTATATTAGTAGATTCCTAACCTGGATTCTCTAATGGACCAGAAGTGATATTAGGGAGATATTGAAGGAGCCACAAGGAACCATTTTTGGTGCTATTTGCGATTACTACTTTTAGTTGGCACTTCCCTTTAAGGAATTTCTCTGGTATTTGGTGTAGTCGTTTAGGCAGAATACTTCTCGGAATGCGACACGCTTTTACAATTTTCTGCCACGGGAAAAAGAAACTCTGTCTTATCTCGTAAGGGTTGACCAACCATATTGGTCGTACTTGTATGATACATTCATGTAATTGTTTTTACCAAATAATTGTGTACTATGATATGTTCATCGTAATAAATTAGTATTTTTTTGTTTATTCTACTAATTGAGAGTGTATTTAATTGAAGCTGTCTGTATCATTTCAATTGAGCCCTTTCAGTACGTATTTTTTCCCTTTAGGGATTAGAATCACCAATTTTGTACACCGCTAGTACACATAGCGATCATGGATATGCGGATGTGGAGATACATGGATGCAGGCGTGCGCACTTGGCATACTTTCAGCACTAACGTGCAAAGGCGATTGGGTACCTTCTTCCCCCACGCACTGAAAGTGCGGAATCAAATTGCGCGAAACAACCGCTGAACAAAACTATCGCTTTGTACCGTCAGATTTCGTTATAATAAGACCATATTTTACACCATCCTGATCGGTTTTTAATGGTTAAGGCTTGTGGAGATCAAAAACCTATCTCAAAACATTTAGGTTGCATTCATCCACTGTCTGTAGTGAACACTAAAGGTCGGTAATGATAAATGCTGTAGTCGCGTCAGTGTAATAAATCAGTCGGAGTAGTGAGCGTTCTTCGTCGTAACCATATGTAAGATCCAACGTCTAACGCCTTTTGTTTGAGCCTTATTAATCAAATTACTTCAACTATAATTACAGGTCAGACCGTCAGAAATCCAGTGCACTCGCTGCTCATGAATGACACTAACAGTCTCCCGAGTCTACCACAGCGCTTCGAGTCTTGTAAATGCGCGTAAAGTTGCGTTAATACACAGAATACGACGAAATCACCAAAATTACAAAATTAGTGATGGTACAGAATGCCACACTTTCCCATATTATTTTTCTTTTTCCTATGATTTCGGCTAACTACTAGAACTTTCTACATACTTTTGCATGCTGCCATCTATCCGCCTAAAGCACATTTTTTGAAATTTTCTTAATTTTTCCTAATAGTAGAACGTGAATATTATTTTAACAGCATTAAAGAACAGAAAGTTCTCATCCCAAATTTCAATTTTCTTTGAAGAATTTGGAGAAATTTATAAGAAGATTGCGTTTAAGGGCTACTATAAATTCGAAATTTGATGTCTTTTTTTCACAGAAAATTTTTGAGTTATCGAAAAACTTCATTAGAAGTCATTTGAAACACTTTAACTCAAAAATACAAGAATGTTTACAAATTGCTAAAAATGTTCATATTAATGGCGAGAGAGATCTATTAAAAAATAGTTTTGTGTATTTTTTGAAAAAAAAACAAATTAACTTTACGTCATATTAAATAGTGCAATTAGCAATATCCGTTCGTAAAGTTTGAAGAAAAATTTGGATTCATTTTTGATAAAATGGCGTTTACGCGTTTCTGAAAATTCGGAATTTCTATCTTGGTATCATAGAAAATTTTTTGAGAAACTTCATCGTACATTATTTAACTCACATGTACTCATCAAAATAATAATGAACAAATAGTGATAGTGAACAAATTGCCGCTTTGTAAATATTAACGACGTGAGGGACAATGTCTGAATTTAAATGTTTATACATTTTGAAAAACAAAAGAAAAGATATAGCGTTTATGTCATTCCATAGAGTATTTTTAATATCTCTACCATAAGTTTAAAAACGTTTTGAGCTGTTTTTGCCAAAATCTTGTTTCCATTATTTTTTTAAATTGCACTTATTTAACGCAATATTGTGCGAAAACTACTCAAATTTTCAAAAAAATGTACATAACCTTAATGAAAGAACTAATTATGCACAAAAAGTTTCATTTGAAGAAAAAAATTGTAGTTGTAGGAAGACACCGAAAGAAATTCAAAATTTTGCAATTTTCGAAAATTCAGAGTTAACCGTGAAAATCGGACCTATGTCACATTTATAAGTTTATTTTAGTCTAATATTACAAGGAATTTAAAGAAACATTTTGAAACGGTTTTGAGAAAATTTTGAAAATGTCCGGAAGTGTTCATGTAAAGTAGCCCGAAATTTTCAAGAAAGTTTTTCAAAATCGCTGCACCTCTGGCCGAGCCAAATCGACCGGGGAATATTCATCTTGGGGGAAAAAACCCTACGTATAGTTTAGGCGCTAGTGGACGGACAGACAGATAGTCAGACGGACAGACGTTTTTGGTATCAGGGGACCTTAAAACGTGTATTTCCGTTGAAATCTCAAAATCGATTTTCCGCTGCATTACATAACTTTCTCTGTGCTGTGTACAGAAAAACACTTTTTACACTAATGTATGCATCCGAAATTAAACTGGTAAATGGCTTATTTATTACTAATATTATGATCATGCTGATGCGTTTCGGTACCACCTGAAATGATTCATCCTGTGTATTGTACCGACCCCCTACGCTGCCCGGATATGTTACTGCCGTGCAAGGGACACTATAAACATAAATCATTCCTGCTCCTGCCAAATTGATTATTATGATAAATAAAAACTCGCGCAGCGCAAGCTACGCCAGTCAGCTAGTTGAAATTAAAATTTTAGGATTAAAATTAAATTATATTAGTTTAGTGTAAAATACGTTTTTGGGGGACAAAATAGGTTTGGGGGTTATTTGGGGATTTGGACTTCACTTTTAACTGCGAGAAGGTATTTTTAAAAAACTTTTTCCACGCTTGTTTTTTCTGCCAAAAACTGGCATTTTTTCCTGCAGAATCTTAATGATTTTTCTATACTACTATATAAGCGGAAAAGAAAATATTCTAAGAAGAATATACGGGTTTGACGCTCATAATTCATGATGAAAAGAGTTTGAACTTGACAGGAACAATTCGTCATTACTGACAATTTTTTTGCCTCGTCGTATTTTGAAATGTCACAAAGAGTCTTAACTTTGTCATCATTGACATAAAAACGGAGTTGATTGCCTATTCAGAATAAACCCAGCTATTTATCAGCTTTTCCACACAATAATGAGCGTGCATCCGTTCTTTTCGAGAACCGGATTCTATCGAGTATCCTCGTCTTTGTAGTTGGCGAATAAATCTGTTAAGAGATTTCAAAACATACAGTGAACATCCGCCAGTTGTAAAATATATACCAGACTGCAATAAAATAAAGATTCCATTCGTGACACACAAACGGCTATATCCAAGTGCAGCAATGTTTCCACCGAAACTTCTTTTAGCTTTCTTGCTGGTGTGCTCATTATCTGCAGTGTACTCTACAATCGATAGTGGAAGCCCAAGCGATCCAAGATGTAATAAATGCAACGGACCAACTGAAGAAAGAGAGGTAAGTCGTCATGAAATCAACTTTTAAAAAAAATAATACTCAGTGAGTGACATAAGAAATTGTTCTACAAGAAGTACCTCTTCCATACAGCAGACAGATGGAGTTCAGAGATACGGTGGGGCATTTTATGGGTGAGATACAAAACATGAACGCTCGAAATGCGTAGCAGTCTTACTAAATGGTTTTTTGCGTTTAATATTGAACAGAACACTACAAATTCTTTCATATCCTACGTCTGCAAGTTTTGAACGATTTACCATATGATTTGAAAGAAAAATATATTTAAAAACATCATTCATGATAATTATAAGTGAAATATTTTTGTAGAGAAATAAATATATAACAGAGCAGGGTTCTATACATTTTGTATACCTACGTACCGTTCTTTTTAGGAAATATTCAAAAAGAAAAGTTTACAAATTATTTCTTCCAAACTGCGATATTGCAGAAAAATTCAAACGTTTCCCTCAACTTTCAAAATTTTACCCTCTTTAATAATTTACATAATTTAGATTCCGCTTACTTCGTAATTACGAATACCAGTACTTTTCAACATTAACAACTAGTAACGGTACTGAATGGCACTGACTTTCTCGTACTAGTTAGTTTTCTTATCTCTTTACTCTGGGCTACTTTTGGATTAATCCCAACCTCTTTTCAGTTGCCTTCTATTAAGCGACCAAAGGACATTGTTCACGTTTTTCCAAATTTTCGATCCGATAAAGGTAAAATGGAAATGTGACTTAAAGAATATTATAAAAGAGAAAAAATGGTCAAAAAAATGGTGCCTCTGTGCAAATGATTGTTGAAAAATGTGAAGCTTCATTGAGATAATATGTGAAAACGCTCCTAAAAGAGACTCGGTTTTTAAAAGACATGTTTACACATTTTCTTAATTTTTCTGTCTCCTAATAGTTGCATTGAATATCTTTAAACAATTGACATAAGAATACAGGACCCTGAATGAAACTTTTCATGAGAA
Source organism: Gryllus bimaculatus (assembly GCA_017312745.1). Classification (NCBI taxonomy): domain Eukaryota; kingdom Metazoa; phylum Arthropoda; class Insecta; order Orthoptera; family Gryllidae; genus Gryllus; species Gryllus bimaculatus. The sequence continues at coordinate 3,874,975 of BOPP01000040.1, read as the reverse complement.
TTTGGGAGTCATTTTTGGGAATCACGCGTGGTTGCGTGGTTGTTCCTGCATCAAATCGCAACAGAAGCAGCAGTTGGGAGAAAAAAATCGCAATGAGAGCACAATAGTAAACGGCACAGAACCGTGCACACGACGCACAACCAACAAGTAACGCCCAAATGACGCTCCTGCGATCGGCACTCTTCAATTATCAGTTGCCTCGCGCTGTATGATTTCATTTTTTCTTAATAAGCATCGGCAACTCTGTAGGGTCCTTGTCAGCCGTTTGCTGTCTTCCGTTCCCGGTGAACTCTCTGAATTTTCAAAAATTGCAAAGTTACCATTTATAAACTACAAAATTGAAGATAGAATATTTTGCCTTAAACTAATACTGTCCTAAAATATTAGGTCTTAAAAAGATCGTCTACATTTTGTTTCTGAAAAAGGAGTAGTTTTCGTGGAATACATACTTGAAATGAATGCAATTTATAAAAAACATGTTCTCACAAAACTCTTCAAATATTTCCACGGATAAAAACAAAGAACGCTTCAAAGAATGGCGCACAATTCATTTTATTGTCACTCTCTGAATTTTCGAGAATAGCAAACTTAGAAACAATATGAGAACGTATGTGCTGTTGAAGCACCACTGGTTTAAACTTTTAATACATTTTTGAAGATTTATTTATTTTGGATTAACTCCTCCGTAGAGTTGGTGGTCAGAAGTTAGAATAAACAAAAAATTTTCGAAAAATTAATTTGAAGATAGATGGAAATAATTTTCTCTAACATTTCACTATTTGATTTTCTGTACAATCTAATATCAACGATTAGCAATACTACAATTTATACCTCACAAAGTGTACCCCGCTTGTAATGCTGCAATACTATGTTTAGGGGTTGTCCATTCGAAGTTGGTATTTAGTATGAAGAATTTTTACTTTAAAACGATGATTTACACAGTTTGTAATGTTCATAAGTATTCAGCTGGTTTATAACAATGTGTGTTTCTTTATAATTATTCCATATATATATATATATATATATATATATATATATATATATATGTGTGTGTGTGTGNNNNTATATGTGTGTGTGTGTGTGTGTGTGTGTGTGTGTGTAATGTGTGTATGGAAAAACGAGTAAAAACGAGTATGTATCTCACCTCTATGGTCCTGAGGTAGGTCGCAGAACTCCGGCCGCGGAAGCCTACGCTCTCAAATATTTTTTTGCTAAATACTTTGTCGACAATTTTGATTATCAAGTTTAAAATACTTTTTTATTGTAAAAAATAATTTTTGAAGTCCAAATGATTGTTTATATTGTTTAATTTTAAACAATATCCTTCTCTCCCTCCTATTTTAAAAAGTGGTATTATCTTGATTGAGTTTCTAGTTCAGTGCCTCTTGGCCATAGGAAGAAATTCCGTTGGTGACTGAATCAAGTTCTTCTCCTCCCCTTCTGACTCACCACAGTTGTTTTAAATTAATACATAAGCAAGTAAAGAAAATGAATAGATAAATATCTGTGATTGGTAAGCATTTTTATTTTATTTTTCAGTTCGAAGTGGAAGCACTGGGAGTTTTTGGAGATGGAGTGTTTGAAACTGACATCGTTGCAGATGATAATTTCTACTTGGATGGTACATTTGTACACAAAAAGACGCTATCACCAGAGCTACCGGTATGTTTTTCATTAAATGGAAATAGTATAGTTTGCAGTAGGTTTGTAATAGTATAAATACATTCTGCAATATCACATCTTGAGATCCAGAGGATTGAAAATATATTTCTTCACGATCAAAAAAGATGTCTTAATGTACAGAATAGTAGAATTCTTTCGGCATTTTCAGAACCTTCAGAATTACACTGAATCGTGTTCATACATCTGTTTCATGTATTTGATTCACACATAATGACAATAACCAAATTCCGGATTCAATGTCACCCCCTGAGTCATCTCCATCACAATACTAAGGAATACAGTTGAAATGTATGCTTATCAATAATAAAAGATAAAATTATCTCAAGTGGCTTTAGTTAAGAACATTTCTGTAACTTTTACTGCTACAGTGCTAACTTATTTACGAGAAACTCAACGTTCAATTAGCATACCACTTTTATAATAAATTCGAGGCCTAAATTGAAAGTTTTCAATTGTTTCTTTTTTTTATTGATTTACTACCAAACTTCGATTTTGATGCAGAAGCAGCCACTTGAAACATGCAAAATTTTGGAAATGGTGAGATACTTGACTCATTAATTGGCCACTTCTACCCCCAAGATGTGTTTAAGGAACTAAGTCTACAAACGGATCAGTTCAAATTACATTATTGCAATTCCAAATTTAAGAAAAGGTATGAACTTATCATTTATGTGTAAATGGGTCGCCAGGTCTGCTTCCAAAAAATAGCTTATAAGTACGGAGAATAGATTTTTTTAAATTTCGAATCATATTAAATATTTTCGTACAAACAGTTTATTAAAATAATACAAACATGTATTAAAATAATCACTTATTAACGTTTCTCAAAATCCAAAATAACAACATAATCCTATAGCCCTAACTTGAGTTACCAGTAACCCCACGGAAAAATTAAACATTAATTATTAACAAATTAAGCAGTTAGCTGCATTGAGGTGATCTGTAGTCTTACTTGTTGATGTCTATTTTTATCTGAGCAGTTCATTTCGACAGTTAATTGTTGTCATTTCCTGGTAGGCGTAAAGCGGTGTGAGAGTGTGATTCTGGGGTGGTGTCTAACCTCTTGTTTTTTTGAAAGGTGTGTAATTTTTTGTGATAGAGGTGTGAATAATTAGTGTCCACGATCAGCGAAAATGTAGATAACGCTAGTGCAGGTCCATCAAAAGGCATGGAAACATCTGTTAATTATTTAGACCAGGATTTTGATAATATTTTATGGAAATGGTGGGATGATGATTATGTTGATTCAGATTGCGACGGAACTGATGACAAAGACTACGTTAATGAAGAATCTGAATATGAAGATAAATTATCAGATGCGGGAGAAGAAAGTGAAGAACACATAGAAGATAATACACATTGTGTATGGAAAGAAAGAAACGGTTACATCTGGTCGAAAAAAGAGCCACCTTCCTCTCGTATACCGTAAAGAAAATACATGTTTGCGTATTCCAGGCTCAAAGGGAGCAACAAAAAGAGTTATTAATGAAAACGAAGCTTGAAATATCTTTTTAACTGAAAACATCATTGATACAATTATTAATGTTACTAAAAAAGAAATAGAGAAGAGGAGTTCGCGATACAAAGATTGCAGACATGTGGGATCAAAAAATATCAGAGAAATATGTGCACTCATCGGTCTGAAGTACATTGCCACAAGAAAAGAAGGACATTTGACAGTATGTGAAATGTGGGAAACCTTCGGACCAGAAATATACAGATACATCCGGAGCACGTTTAGAGTTTCTAATTACATGTATAATATTTGATGTCAGGGAAGCCAAAAATCCAGAACACAAATTCGCCCCGGTAAGAGATATTTGGATACAACTCATTTCGAATGTTAGCATTATGTATACCCCTCATGAATATTGATATGAGTATATTGACATGGTAGGTGAACAACTCCTTGGATTTAAAGGTAATTGCCCTTTTAGAGTATGTATTCCTTCGAAGACTTACCGCTATGGCATACAAATTACGAGTCATTGTGATTTCCGTACATTTACAAGGTAGATGCTCTTCCTTACATTGGCAAGTCATGCCGACTAAGACACTAAGTCTTGTTATTCATGGTACACATAGAAATATAACGTCTGTTCCACTAGTTGATGAAATGTTAAACTAGTACAAACTATTGTTTGAACTGTTCGGGAAAATTTTAAGGAAATTCCATAGTGCTTTCTGCAGAATAGGAACAAACAATGTCAGCGCAGTTCTGTTTTTGCAGCAAAAAATTAGTACCTTTCACGCCCAGAAAATCAAAATCGGAAGTGTTTTTATTAACTACGCATTGTGGCAAAAAATTGAAAAAAGAACAATGGTAAACCTGACATACAATTTTTTATAGCATAAAAACTCGGCAGGACAGGAAACCTCCCTGTTAATCTTCGAAATGCCATCGACAGACTATTGGATACACAAAAAAGAACTATTGAGGAAAAACAACAATTTTCAAACAAATTAGGAAAGGAAACTATGTGTACCATATGTGATAGAAAATCAGACGACGAAAAACTTCTAGCTTTGCGGCACACCTGTTTTTTCAGAATATCCCATGAAGTTTGTTTCAACTATTCGTAAAGTGATTTTAGTAATCATCTTCATAGGTAAGGTTGTAATTAAATCAAAATAAGAATGTAATTTTTAAAACTTATGATAATAAAAATGTGTTTCCAAAAATGTAGATTTATACTTGACAGTTCCCTTGCCTCAGTCATGGAGATAAAACATGGACTTCTGAATAACCCCATGTTAGTAATAAATGTGAATAAAATCATATAAAGATACAAGGGTTAATTATAATAATATCTAAAATTTAAAACATACCTATCCAAATAAAAAAGTATAATATAAAAAAATAGGTAAATGCAAGTTAAGAAAAATAGTAAGTAAATAATTTAATATACTTTCATTAAAAGTATATATGAAAATAGTTTCTGCCGCACAACTGTTTCTATACAATTAGAGACTATACCGAGCATCCAAAAGGAAAGTTATATTAATTTTAACAATGACATTTAAAGTATTATATATCATTTGGATTGTATTATTGTAAAGAACCTGTAACAATTATTGTACTTGAGCTTTTCGGTCATTGATGCTCATCTCGATCAGGTTATCGTCCAGTTTCCCTGATCCTCGAGCAAATGCTGAGATGATCCCTTATTTTGCTTCTGAACATAAATGTAACTTCCAATTAACTTCTCTCCATAGCACGTCACACACAGTTTTTAACTGTTTTGACGTAAATAAATAAAAAAATAATAAATAAATAGTCTTGTGGAACAATTATGATTAATATTTTTTTAGAGAAACAAGTTCAATAGATATTAGATCTTTGTCTTGTTCGAACTTTTGAAAAAAAGACAAAACGCGATTCCCCTATCTTTATTCTCATAAACTGCATAGCTTTAGATTACGTACCATTTCATCAAAAAGTTTTGAATAAAAAAACTGTACACAATTTTTGCAAAACGAATATTGAATATAATGTGAACAAAGCGGACTATCTACTCAAATAGTGGCCATCTCTTAACCAGATATGAAAAGAGGAAAGAAAATATAGTATTTTCGTTACATATCTAGCCACTAAAGGATATTTGCTCCTCGTTCTGCAAGTAAAAAGTTTCCTATTTTCAAAATAACTATACTAACAATATACTTATATATCAAAATAAATAAATTTACAAAATGTACGTAATGTATGTGGAGATACCTGCCTGTCTGCCAACAATTATCGCAAATCGCCAAGTCCTTTTGGATACAGCGTTTTTATGACGAGTGTACACACATATTTATTACTATCAGGTAATTAGTATATTGCACACTGAGCATTAAAATATTCTAATTAATAAAAATTCATTTTTTTGCAGGTTCTTCTTCAATTGGTCAGAGATTCAGACAAGTCCATGATGGGAACGTTTTCCGACACTCTTCAAGGAGTTATTGACAAAAATCCAGGAGTAATATCTAACCTCAACTGTTTTCTCAACCGAGCAATTCGTTTGCCGATGAATCCAGAGAAGGTACAGTCTTGACATTCATCAGTTTGCAGATGAATCCAGAGTTGAGTCTTTACAGTCCGAGTGCCAGCGACACAAAATTTGAAGTGATTCGCGAACAGCTAACTTATTGTTTTTAGTTACTTTTAAAACTAAGGTATAAACGAGAGCTAGGGGCTGGAATCCCGGCAATAATTCTTATCAAAAGAGAGTTTTGAACGTATGAAAAGAACAGGCTTATCATGTTCAATTACCTTGTCGCTGATGGGACATATAAACAAACGCGTTGTTGCGTAATCCCGGCAAACTTCCAATAACAATTTTGATTTACAATCCCTAAAAATACCTCTACTGAAATGAATTAAAAAGCATTTAATAGTAAATATTGCAAGCTTTAAGAAAAGTTTGTGGAATTTTAATGTTTCCTTAATATTTTCGAAAAATTTGCAAACCTCTCAAAGAGTGCCCACTTCAATATTTTTATAAGGTGTGAAAATAAGTAGAGTAATACCACAGTATCACACATTGGCTCAGCTCAGCCCGCTTTTTGGGTAGTTATGCGCGTGAATACAGATAGCGATCCTGGTGGAGGGAAAGTTAAACTACAGATAGCTGATCCTGAAGTATACGGATTTATTTGTGATATTGCGTTTATTACTAGTTGGTTAAAATTTTAAAAAGAATTCGTGTTGTTTCTTGACCTTGCAGTTTTATATCCCTCTAATCAAGTCAATTCATTAAATAAGGAAAAAAATTAAATAGAACCAACATTTTAACCTTACTTTTTACATGTATCAGGACTTTTTTGCGCCAATTGAATTCTTATACTTTTCCAGTTTACACATTAATAACAAAAAGAGTGTCGAAAAGGGCTCACTGTTCTGCAATAAAATGCAGCGATATTAAAGGAAAGAACTATGAGTAATGTATTTTTTACTTTTCCAAAAGACCCAGAATGAAAAGATGGATAGTTGTTCAAAAGCCCAGCAGAAATATTATTAACTCCTAGATACTTTTTTTCCCACTTAAATTACTTACAATTCTAGATATTTTCACGAAAAATAAATAAATACTTGTTGCTCATGTCTCCACTATTCAGTTTCAATGGACAAAACTGAATAGATTTAAATCATTTCTTTCCTTAAAAATGGTTCAAAACCTTTACTTCACATGTGTTTTAGGCATATGCATTTGGAAATAAAATGTATACAAAATATTCCCTTTTTGTAAAACATACTTTCTCGCAATATTTGTATCTTTAGTAATAGTTGTAGCACTATACAAAGACAATCAAGAATAATTTCACATTTATATTGAACATCCAAGTAGTCGTTTTGTGGCTTCCATCTAGCAGACAACTGATGATGATGGCTAAGCCATCGAAAGTTGCTATTACATTAAATAATATTGTTGGCAATGACAATGTCTTTAATTATTTTTTGAACATCCAAAATTAAAGTGTTATGATCAAAACAAGCCAACTTAATAAAATAGTTTTTTTTATTCAAGTTTGCACAATATACAGAGAATATCATAAACAAGTGTCGTCACAAAAACTGCCAGAGATATGCCAAGTATTATTATATTACATGTATACATGTCTTAATATTTATTTTTGTTGTTGACATTAGAATGCTTCAGAGGCAGCTGCAAACGAGCCTTTGAAATGTTGGAGATGTTGTTGGAGGAAACAGCAGTTTCTATGTACGAAAAATATGTATCGATTTACGGAATGATTGGGAAGGAGAATATAAACGGAAGTATATAAACGAATGTCTTGTTTCATCATTATATGATAAGTATAAAGGAAAGTATATTTCACAAACTGGGAGCAGAGCGTGGTTAGTTTAAATGAAATAAAGAAGAAACCACGATTTAAATAATGTCCACAACATATGGAAAAATACAAGCTTTGGAAAATACCAACTACAACTTGTGGAGTATGTAAGTAAGTGCACTCATTAGATCAAAGCACTTATATGATGAGGTTTTAATTAGAAATGAACCGAATGTAAAGGAACGAGATAATGCGAGTGAGAAAATATAGCAAGACTGGACGTCGAAAATTGATGAAGTAATGGAAATAATAATACTATCGTTATCTAATGAACAACTTCTGGCGGTTAGGGGATTAAAGAACAGGAAGGTATTATGCAATACACAGAAAATAAGACATGAAGGATCACAAAAGAACAGGTCAGTGAATTTAAAAATAAAACTTGCCAAGAGGCAGAAAAAAGAAAGAGAAACCAGAGATGACTTCCTTACAAGAGCGAGAGGAATATCATGTGATTTAGAGGAACTAGGGGCAAAAAAAAGGGGGAACATGTTCAATATATATTAGACGGACGTCCCAGAAATCATCAAGAGGTAGCTGTTGCTCTATACGCTAATCCACGTTTAAACTTTGAATCGATGCACGACAGTTTGTTGAGAAACGAATGAAATTGCATTCGATCACATCACGAATTGACACAGTAGCATACAAGGTGAAAGAAGTAAAAAGAATAAATATAAATTCATGTGTGGAAAAGTTGGTCATTACATTAGGGCTTAATGTCCCGACACTAGTACAATTTGTGGCCACCACGTGGCAGCAACAAAATAAGTAAAATTTACTTTACCGATAACGTCTGAACCAATGGTTCAATTTTCGATCTGTAAACGGCGTTTGAAGCCTTTTTAAAATAGAATTTTTTCTACGATGACCTTTTTCCAAAAATCGAACAAAAACGCGAATTTGAAATTAGGTCTCAAACTTCCAAAAATAGATTTAAAAATGTGGTCTTACAGCACGATGTCGACATGCTTCCTGAATCCAACGTCGTGACAATCATGAAAATCGGACGAATAGGAGCGTCGTAAAGTGAAATTTACGAAAACACCTCGCCCC
>BOPP01000040.1:3848101-3862902 GCA_017312745.1 Gryllus bimaculatus | reverse complement strand
CAGGCTTATGGACCGAAAAATACTTGTAGGAAAATTCAATAGATCGCAGCACTATCTCAGGGGAATTTACTGATAACTGTCTGAACCAATGGTCCGATTTTCGATTTGTAAACGGCATTTGACACGCCTTTTAAAATAGAATTTACGCTACAGAATGTTGTCCTAGGTGGATAGAAGTATAAATAGGTCTAGAGGAGATTACAATAACGGATGTCAATATGTGCGAAAAAATAGTAGTACTAATGATGAAAAAAGGGGAAAGATAAACCCGAACTAACTATAGTAAATCAGGACCAAGTGGAATTCGCAAAAAGGAACACGAGAACAATGTCAATATTACTGATAAAATAACAATAACGTGGTTATTAGACTCCGAGTGTACGTCTCATATGACATGGAAAGAAGACCTATTATGTGACCAAAAAAAAACGCCAATAACGGAAATCACGACAATTGAATGGGGAAGAAGGATTGATTCAAAGTGTGTGGGACATATCGTGGGTCATTGTGGTATTAATGTCAACAGTAAAAATAAAATTAATATAGAAAACGTTTTGAATGTACCTAACATAAATTCGAATAAATTATCGGTTGCAAACATCGTGAATAAAGACACGAAAAGTATGCTGGGTAAAAGGGGTGCGAGAATTTATGACACATTTGATAATGTTCTTGTAGCCACAGGATCGTTAAATGAGAGCAATTGTATTTTTAAAATTAATGTAAACAAGTCGGAAGAGAATTATCTTAACAAGTAATATGGATGGTAAACACACCGGAATAATTGTTACTAACGAAGTTTGTTTAAAGTCAAATGAGAAAGTTTACCATTTTTGGTATAGGATACTGGATCATATTAACTATGGATATTTCAAAAAAATGCATAAAGAACAAATGGTAAGAAGATTGGGAGATTTTATTTTCGAACACGAATGCTGTAAAAGCTGTTTATTGGGGAAATTTACTAATTTTTGTAAATTTGAATTCTCCATTCAAGATTGTAGATAATGAGACAAGTACGCATGGAAAGATTGCACGTGGGTATTTGTAGACCAATGCCTGTAGAATCATATGGGGTAATAGAAACATTATACTTATTGGGAGGGGACCAATTTAGTCGTCAATACTTCGTAGAGCTTGTAAGAAATAAGCTGATAGTGCAACTAGATTGATAAATTTTATAAACAGAAAAGGAAACGAAACTAACCGTAGAGTAAAATATGTGAGATCAGACAACGGTGGAGAGTTCGTCAATACTTTACTGCATTTTTATGAAGAAAAGGAAATAAAAAGTGAAGGAACCATACCTTACTCACCTCAAAGCCATGGTATAGCTGAACAATCCTGAATGCAACGAGAACTCCATTAATTGATTTGAGATCGCCACTCAAGTTCTGGACAGAAGCTGTACTCGTAGAAAGGGCTGTACATACTAATAATAATACAATAACTATCAAGAAAGGAAACAAAAGGCCCTTATGAAATTATGGTTGGGAACGAAATCAAATATAATGCATTTAAGAATATTCGGATCGAAAGTGTTTTTTCGCGAATCCGAAGATTTACGTAAATAATTACAAAAACGAAGTAAATCTGATATTTTGTAGGATATTCCAGATGTGGGAAAGCCTTCAGAATATATGACATAGAGAATGATGACAAAATAGAATCCCGTAATGTGGCATTCATTGAATCGGAAATGGGAAGCGAATCATTCAACATCTCTAATAAAATTGATTTGAATAACATGAATATTATATATTCCGACAATGAAATATCAAAAGAAACAGACGTTGAGAAATATAAGAAGAAATAAAAAAACTTAACAGACGTAAATAATGTCCAGAGTGGGGTAATGATTTAAATAGAAATCTAACTTCTAATATTGATAACATTAGTAATCGAATTGAGAATGAACAAGAAGATAATTTGTTAAGAAGTGATTATTTAACAAATGTTAACAAAGGCAATCCGAAGATCATGGAGAATAAGACACCCTATAGTAAGATACAATACGACGGCAAATTTGACGCAAGAAACAGCTCCATTAAACTATTGTGAAGCTGTTATTGGAAAGGTTAATGACGAATGGAAAAAAGGGGTATCCGCCGTTCCACTGGCGAGATTCCCTGTCAAGAGCACCTTCGCGTATCCAGAACATTGCAGAGGTCAATTTGGACCCTGTATTTTTACGTATTTGTCAAGGTTACCATTGGCCCCAAATCGGTGCTTGTCCCATTGTTCTAGGTGTAATAATTCAGATCCTTAATTACACACAGTTCTCACGCACATTTTTTCTGTCAGCACAAGCGATTATGGAAGAATTAGAATATATACAATATGAAACATGAAGGTCTCGGAAGGACCCCACGCCACGAACAAAACTTTAGACTGACACAGGTTTAGTAACCAAAACAGTGTCCATAAATCCGTACTTGGGCTCAACATCCCCAAGCCCGTGACATACGATGCTGAATGATCGTATTTTTACAATTGTTTAGTTTATGTATAATAATTTGTTAAAACTAATAATATAACGGACACTGACTTTTTATGTCTACGCGACATTTAATGATTTTTGCGATGTTGAATTTATACATTTTAATGTCTTTCAAGGCGTTCATTTCTGCAAAAAAAAGTAAAAAAAATTAATGTTAATATTTATCAACATTATACTGAATTAGATGAACAATTAGCTTAACAAGCAACAAGCAACTTAAACAATTAGCTTGTTATTCTCCCGTATGTTTCAGTCCCAAATTGCTCTGTGAATACGACAAATTCCTGTGACTGACTTAAGATCCAGTGAAATTATGTTTGTCCGAGCGACTTCATAAGTACGTCTGGGCAGCGACCATTAAGACTAACTTTTCAGTGTTCAAAGAGGCGACATTCTGAAATTCTAAAAAAAATACTATCTGAACAAATAAAATTTTGTTTCATCCAATTCTTGCACGAAGAAATATATACAAGGGATTGAAGCGCATATTGAAAAGGGAATAATACATCCATCATGCAAACAGTTTTATAAACAAAAATACAAGTTTTGCATTGTAATGTTTTCTAATGCATGACAATAAAAAGTTACACTTTCTAATTTTTTTCTTGTTTTTTTTTTCAGGAACCTCTCAAGATAAGTGGTCCAATTTTCCCAAAAAATTTTCCATGCGGTTTCGCCCCAGGACCGTATACTCTCTACATGTTTCAGAAAGTACCGGACGACGAAGAACTGAATGGTAATCTTACAGTGAAATTTAGATTGGTAGACCACAGCAACAAAAACAAGGACGAATAAAATGGTTCACATGGGAATATTGATCACAATTTAAGATTCATTTAAATAAACACATAAGTTCTCCAAGAATTCTTTATTTTCTTAGAACACTGTATTTCCTTAGTCAACACTAATAAAAAAACTAGCGGGAATTCGAGGCATACAGACCTCTTATTGGTGGTTTTACTAAACAATTACTTCTTTTTTAAGTGCAAGGCATTGTTAAAAAATTCTACAATTGAATGAAGCTATCCCAAAATCATCAAAGCCACAAGAATCAATATCGTTGGTAATTGGCTTATCTTAAATTTTTGAGCAACAAGGATGAACGCCGAAAATGAGATCTGTGGTATGCAGCTGTAGAATCATTAACTGAAAAATAGACAATCCCCAAAATATTATTTCATGTAATTGAATATTAAATCTCGAAGTCTAATGAAATGTGGGAGTTAACACATTCTAGAACATTTCAATCAGTATTCACCGTGAGCAGAGTTAAACATTTTTGTGAAAATGTGTTATATTTTCCAGAATCTGTTCGTGTAGGTTGTCGAAAAATATTCAAAGAAATCCTTAGTTCACTCTTCCTTAACTAGTGGTGCTACAACAACACATACTTTCTCGCAATATTACAATGTTATTGTTACGTACGACCGGACGCCCTTATACGCTTCATTAATTTCAAACAAAATATAATGAAAACTACTAACTTTTACACAAAATTGTACATAATCTTTTTTAGAGAGCAGAATTTGTACAACTGACTTTACGTGAGACAAATCTCCATCTTCAATTTCGTAGTTTCGAAATTTTTTGCAATTTTCGAAAAAACGAGCAATATTCAAAAATGGAACGAGCACGATATTTTTACAAATATGAAGCAAATTTAAAATCAAAATTTGGAGCGGTTTTTTAGAAAAAATAGCAATTATTTCTAGCGCAAAATACACAAAAACTACTTATTTTTTCGAAAAATTGTACCTGACGTTTTTTAAAAAGCTAATTTTGTCTGAAGAAATCTATATCTTCAATGTTGTAGTTTTTTAACTTTTTTTAGTTTTTGAAATATTGTGGATTTTAATGAAAATGAGATCTGCGCCGTTTTCTTAAATGTCCTTTGCACTATTCAACAATAAAATTTAATCAAAATTTTGGAGTCATCGTCATTCACGATTAGGGATTATCAATATTTTTCAATTTGAAAATTCCAAAAAATGTACTTTGGGCGGCGATAGATGGCAGTTGGCAAAAGTATGTGGCAAGTCCGAGACCAAAGGAATTGGAAAACTAATGCGCGGAAGTCTGTGCCATTTTGTAGCATCACTAGTTTTTTCTAAATTTAGCAACTGGATTTATCCACATTTTCGTTACCAGGGCTCGGCAATGAAGGGTATTTGGGTGGAAAACGTCTCTGTTTTCCGGCGCACGATTACATTAATTTTTCTTCATACGTTAGTAAGTCCGAGAAAGTAAAAACGTGACCATAAAACATCGAATTTATTTGTGAAAGATCACGTGTCAAACGACTGCTTGATATTGCATTTCCATATACTTAAGCAATACTTCAATAACAATCTTTGTATTTAAAAACATCTCACACATTAAAAAGTCAGAAAACTCGCTATATTAGCTTGTCTAACAACCATACATTCCCATGGTTTCTCGAAGAGATGCTGAATACTTCGAATGTCAAATACTCCGAAGAAACCTGGAGGAAATGTCAAAAACCTCGGATAGAATATGTTGAATACGCCGATTACAACTGGAACAATCAAGTAAAAACAAATGACAGCAAATAAGCATTCATTTTATTAATTGTATGATAATTTTTATAATAAAATTTAGTGTATATATTATAAAACCCGTTAATAATAGCGAACGATAAAACATTTGGGGCCCAGTACCTTCATTTAAAGCGAAATTGTTCTGAGATAAAAGCTCATTTTTTCTAGATTTTTCTGGCAATTTTCTAAATAACACGAGGTTTTAATGAAAATTATATTTACATTGTTGTTATAAATATACACTTTTTTCTGTTTAAAAAAATCCATGAAAAAAGTTTCAGCCATTACCAAGAAAATGTACAATATGTCATTGGTGTGAAAATCAAGAAAATGTAGAAAATGTTCAAAATGTTAGCGAACCGGTTGAATTGAATTGATGCTTATTTTACGTGGCGAGACTCAGACCATGAGGCCTGCTCTTCCGTCTGACCACGCAAATTTCGCTTCGCTCCTTTCACCAACTAGCAGAGGAACGTGCGAGAAACAGGCGATTTTGAATTTAGCTCAGAGGCGACATTTAGGCTTGAGGATCATATACATGCAAGTAAATCTACTAACAATGGGACAGCCGACTTTACTTCTCCTCCGAAGAAAGGCGTACGAAGGATTTTTTCGCCCTTAAAATTCCACGGCTTCGATCAGGTTTGAAGCCGCCAACTTGGGTCGGACTTCCAACTCGTCTACTCACTAAAAGCTAACTTTCTTTCGTTTGATCCATGAAGCGATCTCCATGAAAACCGTCGTCAGGCATTACTTTGTGAAGGGGATTGGCGGGTAGCTCTTACTTTATTAATTTCGATTACTATCTATATCAGCATCTTCATGCACGGTTAAAAAATCCTGGAGAGCGCTGCACTTTGTAATGCGTATTCTAAAATATAGTAGTCCAAATGCCTATCCTAGCACTATACTACACTTGTACGTCCAAATTAGAATACGGAGCGGCATGCTGCGACCCGTACAGAAAAGGGCAAATCGAATCGTTAGATAAAATTCAAAAACGGTCCTCAAGCTTGAAATCAACGGTGCTGTTGGACGAACGAGAAGAATGGATTCCTTATCAAAGAGATGGGAAACGGGCGTTTATGCCGTAATGTATAAGACATACAGAGGGACACAGCATGGGCAGATCGGTAAAAGATTACAGAAATCAACATAAAAGCAAGGAGGACAATCCTTGGAAAATACCGATGTAGAAAGCAAAGAAACTGATTGTAGGCAAGTTCTCCTTTGTGGAATCGCACTATAGTAGATTTGAATAAACTACCTGCAGAACCAAAGGCTCTTCCTTAATGTAGCCAAATAAAAATAACTTCATTCCATCTAGATCATCTCGAAAATACTGACTGAGACATTATCTTTATTATTATTTTATTATTATTATTATTATTATTATTATTATTATTATATATTATTGACATATATTATTGCATGGCCTTATACAGTGAATGATGTGAATGTGAGTGTATGGGAAGGGAGTGTAGGTAGTGAAAGGGAGTGCAGTGTAAGTGAAGGGGAGTGCAGTGTTATGTAGTGTTGTGTAGTGTAGTGAAGTGTTATGTAAACTAGAAGTGAATGTAGAGTTACTAAAATAAATTGAAAATATTATATCGACCCCCTAATTCTAATAGTAAACCAATTGTAATTTTAAAAGTTTAGTTTTTCTAATTTTAATTTATCATGTTTGCCACCGAGCATTAGCTCAAAGCGAACTTTAATAAATCTATCTATCTACCTATCTTCATTATTTTCGATACTTATCTATATCAGCCATAAAGGATGCACATTCCTTACTTTCCAGCCAGTGATCATTTCGCTTATTCTTCTCTTTACAGACGATGCACTGAATTTTTCCTGTTGACTCCTTTGCTAAGAGCCCCACTTCACCGTATCTGTAGGAAACATTACTTCTATCCGGACTCTATTGCGCCTGGTTGAGATATGGCCAAATGAAGACATCTGAAGGATTTTAGTGTTGTCTGCTTTTTCTCTCTAATTCGGCATCTTATGCATCCAATTTTTATTTTGTTATATTTCCTGCAGTTGTTTGTGCTAGTTCTGCTGGCAGTAACATTGTCGCCCCTCGCACGTTCCCGTATCCTTTCCGCAGTATCCTGCTACCTGTGCTGTCTGTGCCCCTACACAGTGTGCGACAACATTCACAACTTCGTCTTTCTCTATGATCTCACCAAGTCAGTCTAGTTAGTTTAGACTGCCTTGATCTCACCTATGTCCAGTATTTCAACCACTGTTTTTGAGATCAGCGAATTAACTTCTGCTTCTTCGCCTACTGACTTGGACTTCGGTCTCCTTCAGTGGGTCAATATCGTTATCTTTATCTACTACGATTTGTATTTCCTGCTTTTGAGTCCTGTGGATCTTTAAAATCTTTATCCCGCCTTTCGGCCCTTATTGGCACCTTCTGCAACTGGTCTTCTAAACTCTCATACTTCTTCCGAAAATTCCTCGCATTTGATTTTAAGCATCTATACTGCTTTTAATGCCTTTGTAAGGGACTCCTTCATGACCGTTGGATTGTTCCATAGCATTGCCCATTCAGCTATATTTAAGTTAATAGACAGTCATTCTACCAGCACCATCTGCGCTATCCGCAAATCACTGTCCATTTCTCCATTAGCATCCTCACATTCTCTCCAGCCGTGACGAGTGCGTGATCATTCTGGTCCCGACCGCTGGGCGGCGCCGCCCGCCCGTTCAAGTTTGCAGTGTCTCTAGGTGGCGCCGTAGGTTACTCCTCGTCTATCTCCTGTCCGCTACGGGAAGCGACAGTCGATACAAGGTTCACGGAGTTTCCGCTTGTTGGCACCCCTGACGATGAACGGGTGGCATTTTTATTAAGAGCCAGTAAGCGCTGAAACGTTTCGTCAGGGACCCCAATACACCGCCATTGGCTGTCTGCAGCCACTGTTCTATATTACGAGTTACTATCTAGCAATCGCCAAATCCTACGGCATCAATTCCACATACCTGGCGCTCCAACAGCGACGCCCAGCCGTCGGAATCTCCAAAAATCGTGAGAACCAGTGTAGAGCACAGCAGACCAGGTCTACCAACCTCATTATTATTATTATTATTATTATTATTATTATTATTATTATTATTATTATTATTATTATTATTATTATTATTATTATTATCATTATGGGAATGATTCTGCAAATACTACTGAAGTAGCTGAATCCGTGCAAATACATCGCACAGAAGGAAGTGTAGTAGAAAATTGATGATAAAAAAATAACATACATGAATATACATTTTTTTATATTTTGCACATACATACATAAGTATTGTTTTGGAGTAAAACAGCATAATCTGCTACCACCCTTACCTTAATATATGCAACAAAATGTATGAAATACAAATTTAAATACTAATCAGAACTCCATCGCCACTTTCATGTTTCCGTAGGTATCATAAATATTATACATAAGAAATTACATTGAATATTTCAAACTGAAGGTCACAAACAATCGTTGTAACGATCACACAAAACTATGTTCTCTAAGCAAGATCAACTGCTTTCCATTTCCTGCGAACTTGCGATGTTGCCAGTTGCGCATGACGCCATCTTCCCGTTTCCGTTCTAGCCGCGCATTTCAAACAACGCAAATTTCGTAACATTTTATTCACAAAAGGAAAGATGTGATCTATTCATCAGATATAGTAACCTCCGCTCCTAATATGTTTGTTTTTTTTTGGTACCTCACTTATTTAAAATCATTCATTGGGAGCCGAATAGGATGGACACCAAAATCGTTCCCTTACAGCTTTAATATATATTGTGATGTACGATAATGATACGTTACTTTGATAATTATGTATTTGAACATTAAATTGCAAGAATGACTTAAAAGAAAAGAATTATTTTCTGTGTTCGAAGAAAGTAAAAGATGGACTACGACATCAGTATATCAATAAATTTGTTAATCATTGAATTATTAAATATTCCCATCCCGCAACCCAAATTTCAGTTATCAGAATAACTTATGTCTGTACAGAACAATTCGTCGACCTGCGTGAACGGATGTAAGTATTACGTAAGTACGAACTTCAGTTGGGTATACAATATTATTACCTGTTCTTGTTATATTGAGAAAACAAATAGATACAATCAATTTATTAACAGTTTCAGATACATTCCAAAGAAAAGCCAAAAAAATTGGAGGATGTAGTAAAAGTATTTCAATATTTATTTATTTATTCACTCAACAGGTTTATTTGCCCATATGAAATTATATATTACACATAGTTGACGTACATACGGGCGTTAACTTAATAAAAAATTCAAATTTAATAACATTAACAAAAAAGTGCAATTAATGGAGTTACAAATTAGTGATAACTAGTTGTACTAGTTAAAATCCAATATTCTTTGTTTCAAACATCTTCCAAAACTTGCCTCACTCATACCGAATTGTCCATCGCTCAAATATTTATTGCAATATTAAGTTAAACGAAGTGAGCAATAGTAATTTTGTGTTTTGCAAAACATTTCTTTAAATAAAACATTCCTTCTTGTATTACACAGATTATTGTAGTGATAATTTTCTTAATTCAGGGCCTTTGAAATTAGTATTGAAAAGATTTTACATAAATTTGATTGTCATCTAATACACAAGAGGACTGTAATTTAGTTTTCAGGAAAATGTCTGAATAATCATGGGAATGAAATGACATTGAATTTTTGTTCTTGCATGATGCATATCTGAAAATGCTATGTTGTACACTCTATTTTTTATTTATTGCAAAATTCACACTTTGAGACCCCCACTACTGAGAAGTACATCAATTTCGATTTCACTATTGCATTATACAAAATCGCTATTGTATCAAGTTGTGTAAAGTCGATGTTTGTCTTTTTATAAAAATTAATTGTTATATATACTTCGTTTTTATAACGTGGCGCATGTACGTTTGTCTGCTTTGATGCGTAGTTGGCACGTGACTGGGATAACGACCCCGTGGAGAAGGACGTTTGTGAATTAATTATAAAGTTGCATTTAATAAGGTAGGAGGTTTGCTCACAGAGCATTATATTCACTTAACATATGTATTCATTCTGTTTATGAACACGGAAGTGCCAAAATATAGAAATTACGTTTTAAATTCCTTTAAAACGCTGTTTCGTAAATATTGTGTAACTAATCACATTTTTATTTTGTGTAACTAACTGCTCACTAGGAGGAACCAAGACATCTTGCGTCATTTCTTTTCAAACAGTATTATTCCATTATCACGAATATGCGAACGAAGAGACATATCATACATAAGACCAGGGTGAGAAAATCCAGGTGAGATGGTGATTATGTAAGCACGCTATTAAACATTTTGTGTGTAAATGGAATGGAGTTTGAATTCAGCTTTATGTCTCGTGGTTGTACAATGGGCTTTGAGAGAATTAGTAATTCGGTGTTTAACATATATTTCTATTCACTCTTTAATGAATATAGACATTACTGTCATCTGCTGTATGAAACGTCAATGATCATCAAAAAAATGTTTGTTTTAACAAAGCAGTGATATATAAAGAATTAGTTTATATATGTATTGTATATTTTTCAAAAGACTTCATATACATTTAACAAATAATGTACTTCAGCTTCCGGATCAATGACCCCCATTTCGATCAGGATTTTGTCCACTGACCAAATCCACTGTTTTTCCCTAATCCACTGAGCAAATGCAGAGATGGTCCCTTGTTTTGCTTCTGGACGTAAATGTATCTTCACTATGCACACGTTTTGTTGAACTCTCCTTTTGCTTGTAATGGTAGGAGTCGAGGTAATGGCGAGTTACTGTTTTGTTGTCAATGCAGAAAAGTAATACTTGCAATTCGTTTACCGATGTAAATAAGTTTTCTATAGCTCGGGAACAAAAATGTCTATTTGTTTCAAATATTGCTTATCTCGCACTTTTTAAAATTTATTTTAAAATTTTAGTAATCTTTCGACTATTTATAGTTAAAATGATGGGGATTGATTCTTGAACTCAAGAAAACGTGCGTAGACGATCTTCTCTACCAATTGGCACATACAGATTTTACTGTTTTTTGGACTAAATCTAAATCTAAATTATGTTGATGCCACATCATTGATGTTTCAATAGGGGAAAAAAGAGACTTGAAGGAAGTAGAACATATTATTCTAGGGGGTGCACAGTGGAATACATTTTCGTCGTCCTGCGCATGAAGTCTCAGTCGAGAATATTTAAGCAACTTGTCATGTGGAATTCTGGTGCGGTTTGGTCGCGTTTTGTGAATATTGGTGATGCCGAAAATATACATTATCGTGATTTATATTATACAACATTAACTTAAAGTTTTTTTAGAGTGTCCGTGATAAAAATGGTGTTTTGGAATGCATTTTTAACGTGTGTTTTAACGTAAGTTTGCAAGTTGAGTTGAGATTAGGTTAGGTTAAGGAACTAATTTTATTGTATTCTGCGAACATGCCGAATTGTGCACAGTCAGTTTGTGAAAAAGCTCAATAGTCGAAATATACAAATGGTTATTAACGTTTTAACTATAATTATATTTCCAACGGGATTCGTAAGCAATGCCTACCGATAGAAAACTGTCATGTCCGCTCATCTGGCGCGCGGCAGCTCGGTTTCCTGTGAATCAAATCAGTTTGTTCCCGTGGGCCGACTTCTTTTGTCGTCAAAGAAATTTTAAATATTATGTTCGGTAATCAAAACATTATTTATCTACTATTAAAAGGAAACACGATACTTGATCTTTTCGCAACTCCATGTAGTTGGCTTGAATTTTGGGTATTGTTTTGAAATAGTATTGCACATTAAAATAAATATTTCTTCCTGATTTCTTATAACATTTCGAAGCACAAAGGACGTAAGAAACTGGACTGAAACGTTTCTGTGTATTGTAGTCTCTTAGTAATAGCTTTAGATTTAAGAACTGGGAGGAAAATACAATATGAAAATACCAATTGGAAAGGTCCAAGATAAAGTACTTGAGCGTTAAACTAGCGCTCCATCCCATTGCGGGATTCGTTGTCATCATCGAGCGCATAACTTTCGATTCATACAGTACAGCAGAAAAGCGCCACGTTTGACATCACTGTCACCATAAGAGACCGTACTTCTTTCTTAACCTCGGAGGCACACTGTTTACGTTTCTGTGTTTTTGAAACAGAAATGTATGTGTTGGGATAACAAATTTAATTACATATGTTATAGGATAAATCAGGTCTATTTAAAATGTGTTTGTTTACCTTCAAATATTCTTCTGTTGTGCTGTTAATTTTGTACCCCAAAACATTTTACTTTACACAAAATCACGATGGGGATACTCCTTTTACAGGTTTACGTACGGGGAAAAATCGAAATCAAATAGTGGGATCTATACGCTATCTGCTTCTGTTGTCTCTCATGGGCAGTGTTGACACAAGGCTTCCTCTTTGAGGAAGCTTTGATTGAAAGCACGCAAACACACTGCAACCATTCGAACTCAACGTTAGCCTGTATCCTTTATTTTCTCATTTATCTTTTACATTTTCACAAGTTCTAGTATTTTTCATTTTGAGTGAGCCTACTTGGTAGAGAACACTACAATTAATTTTCACCAAATGATATATAGTAAAAAACGGCAATATGTTGTCACATCAACCAATCAAATGATTTTAATGCAATTCAATATTATAAAAAAAATTGCCCTCGGTGTGATAACGAACGTGGAGTTTTCACGACATTTTAGGATACTATTTAACATTATTATATGACCAAAGTTAAATTTGATCAATCAATAGATAAAGCTATAAATAAAATATTCCAGAAAGTTCATGTTTACAATATGAATTTTACATATCTTTCAATAATTTGGCTAAAGCACTTTCAAGGAAAAGTTCAGTTTTCGAAACCTAATCAAATCAAGGTATTCCATACACATAAGAATTATGGAAAAAATAAACCACTGAATTCTAGCACTATTTGTATTGTATAACTAAATTGGATAAAAATAGGGGTATAGCAGACCTACAACCTCTAGTTTGCGAATCATACAGTGAGCCTCACCACCTGTCCTGAACCACGATGAGCTCAATAAAAGAGTGCACACTAGTGGGTCTCGTAATTCACTTCTCGAAAACACAAAATATGTCAAAAGATCTACTACAACCAGTCGTCGAAGAATGCGTAAATATGGACGATTACACATTCTCGGGTAATCAGTATCATTAATACACTCTAGAATTACAGTTCCTTGGTGAAAATCCTAGTCATTCCTTTATTCTTTTAAGCAAGAAAATTTGGATATCAATAAAAAGACTCTTATGAATACGTATGTACTTCCGGTTCTAACATTAGTTTCGCAAAAACTTGGTGGTTTACAGAAGCCCAAAAATATCCCTTACAACAGAAATCAACAAAAATACGTGACACGAATTTCTGTATGCTTAGCGATAACATAAACAGCCGTATTTTTAAGGAAAAACAAGAGTTAAAGATGCAGAGCAACTAGAATCCCTACATTGGCACTGGAGACATCATGTCACCCGGCGTATGCACCCATAAATTAGCGCAAGTCACGCATTGTGGTGCCGAGTAACAGGAGTGAAAACACGCGACAGGGAACGAGATTAGTGATACACGCCCAACCACCCCAGCCCTCCCACCCCACTAACCTTCGCTCGCCGACCCGTCTTCTCAAGCATCCCCAGCAGCCCCCACATTTTACGTACCCTTCACCCGCACCCCACCTCCTTCCCGCCCCTCCGCTGCCGACCGGCTGGTGCTCTTAAACAAGACACACCGCTCAAATTCGCAGAACTTTGTTTTCGCCCAGAAGCTGGCAAGGTATGTGACGATCAGTTTTGACCTTAGGCATCCTTGCTATACATAACCACCTGTTAATATTCACATTGTATATTTGTATTGTTTTTAGCCTCTGAGGATGACGCTACGCGATCGAAATGTATCTTAGTAGAATAACAATCATGATAACCTAGACAATATCTCTATTATTTATCAAAATAAAAATAAAATAAAAAGGTATCTACTTCACCAACAATCCAATTAAAGAACGAGATAGGATGGCGAATTCAGAAGAAGAGTCGTGCGCAGGGCAAGACAACACTGCCTTGAAAAAAATTAAATCCGAACAAGTACACACGCTGTCAGAAGATCATGCACAATGAAATTAATAATGTTCGATGGTCTGTCAGTGAGCTCGTTGATAACTTTATGTCGAAGAGGGAAGAAAGAAGAAAAAGAAGAAATCGTATGAAAGTAATTCGCTTTCATATTGTTTATTTTTTAGATCATTTTTACTTCTGTACTCTCTTATCTGACCAAAAATTGGTGGAATTTCAGTGACATTTTGAACCTTTGTTATTTTTTGTGTCTATTTTATGTCATACAAATTGTCATATTCGTGTTTCTATATTATAGTTACGAACATTATTCTGAAGTGAGGAAAAGAGGAAACAAATCGTGTAGATCGTGTAAAAAAGTAAACTGTTAAAACCATTTTTTTTAAATCTATTGTGTTTATTTCTGTGCTCTTTTATCGAAGAGAGTATTCTGTGTAATTTTAGGTATAACAGTTGGATCTATATTTTTTCTTAATATTGTATTTTATGTGAAATCCAAACCTTAGTTCAGTTTATACAGAAGTATTTCACCAGTACGGTAGTTTGTTAGCTGTAACAATAATAATAATAATAATAATAATAATAATAATAATAATAATAATAATAATAATAATA